>OY992892.1:17990336-18075336 GCA_963921405.1 Cepaea hortensis
AAGCAAAACTGAAAGGATAAATTTACATGCCATAAGTTATTGCGCCCCCCCCCATGTGTCTCCACCTTGTCGCAGTGGGGGGGGGGGGGCGTGCGTGTCCCAGTGACCCCAAGAGCATTGTCGACGGAAGCAAAACTACATGTCAGACAGGCCTTGGGTTAGGGACAAGACCAAGAGAGACACAACCTGCTGCTCTGCAGGTAGACTGAGGATAGCAGTCAAAAGATCAAATCAGGCGCACGAAGCCACAAATGCTTGGTCCAGACACATACTTAAAGGCTCCCACCTGAGGGATATGAACGCCTCTAAGCCATTAACCCTTGGCTGTGAGAGCCAGGCCGATACTCAAGTACTGCAAAACGGAAGTGAGATGCTGAGCACGCTACATGCTTAGTTCGGATACGTGTACGAAGGCTCTCAGCTGGGGGATATGAGGGATCCCCGGATGAGAGGGCCTGGCCGTTCTCTCGCTCAGATACACGGAGGTAAGGTGCTGAGTCGGCGGCACATGTAGCATACCTCATGAGCGAGAATCAAGGGGGGGGGGGAAGTTCCCCAGTCACACGAAATGGTTACAAAAAATGTCTGTATCTATACTCACAGAGTGTGTTGTCAAAGGTGGAAAAACGTCTCAATGACACGAAATGGAACTCTTGGCTAGCGCATCCATTGCGTGGTCCAAAGTCCGAAGCGAAAGCTTACCTAGTGGATGTCGACCGCAGACTGACCGTTCCTGGTTAGTGCTTGAGCGACCAGTGACAAGCGCAATGCCCAATACATGGAAGTGAGGAACTAAAGCAACCATGAGCAGGACGTGGCAATTCCTCGGGTGAGCCCAGTCTCAGAGCAATATGTGCCGGCTCTGCAATTATGGAAGCCTCCTTGGATTGCAGGGAATACCCATGGTCTGCCCCTGCCTTCCCTTGAGGGTTGACCGTGATATCGTTGACCGTTCTACCTTGACAAGCTGAGATGTGGGCGATACCAAAACAATAAGTCTAACGTGCTTCGAAACCCGATGAAGGCTAACCTCATAAAAAAATGCCCGCCGAAGTCGGAAGTCGGAAATAAAAATTGGCACCACACAATTACGTCCGAGTGAAATGTCTTTCATGCTAGGAACAGCTCTGACTACCTAGTTTCCGAACGCCGCGCATGTCCGAAACAGCTCTGACTAGATAGTTTTCCGAATGTCCGTCGTGCCCGGAACTATAGAGTCGTGCTCTGACTATTTTGTCGCCGGGCACAACGACAAGCACATGTCCAAATCGAAAACTCGCTGAGTGGATACCATCTGCAGACCGGTCTTGTTTGTGCTGGAATGGATCGGGGCGAACGAAACGCCCAATATATTGAAGTGAGGAATTAATGCAGCCATGAGCAGGACGTGACGATTCTCTCGGTGAGCCCAGCACCAGGGCGCTATGTGTCGGCTCTGCAACTATGGAAGCCACCTTGGATGGTATGGACTGTCCCTGCCTTCCCTTGAGGGTGACCGTGAAGTCTTCGACTGTTCCAACTTGACCAGCTGGGATGTGGACGGTACCACAAAAGTGAGAGTCCCCCAGGAATGCTAACCTGGTCAAAATTGCACGCTAAAAGTCGGATGCGTTGGCCTGAGGGTTTAGGCCCAAGGGTGCCTAACTGGACACACCGCAATCACATCTGAAAAAAAAAAAAAAACACTCGGATGAACGCAAAAAAGAAGAAGATAAGTTATTGGGCTTATGGTGCCAGACACATATATGTATAGACTCACCAGCACTCCAGGAATCATGGGGTTGATATCCACCGACTGCCTTCACTTTCCAGATCATTTCCTGGTACCCATGTTAGGGTTTTTTATAATTAAAGGTACTTGTTCATGAATATATGTAATTAATGAGCAAGACTATCACCCTTACTGAAACATCCAAACATACCCATGTCCGCAAAACCACAGATAATAAACAGCATATTCACACCAACCCTATGCTATCAATCTCAAACCTGGACTTTATACAAATTACACCTTCGCAAAATCAACACCTGCGAAATGAGATGCCTGAGGAGAGCTGCCAACTTAACAATCCGAGACCGAGTAAGAAATGCTACTATCAGACAGACTGTGGGATCAACACCTTGTGCCACATTTATTGAAAGACAGAAGATCAAGTGGTTTGGCCATGTCGTTAGAATGCAACATCAGCAACTACCATCACTGGCCTTACATCAAAGATCATCTGCGACGAGACCACGAGGACGTCCAAGAAGAAAATGGATTGACGACATCACAGACATTGTACAACCACACGGAATGACACTATCCAGTGCTGTCCACCGGGCGCTGGAACGCAAATTATTCCTCCCCACGCCGCTTGACGGCAGAAGTGGAAGATGAAGATGATGATGATGATGATGATGAATGAGCAAGAGTTTTTGTCATCCTTCATGTTTCTAGTAATATAATATAATATAATATAATATAATATAATATAATTTCCTCCGAAGTCGGAGAGTATCTGCCTGCACGGCGAGGAACCACCATTCTGCACACCAATAAGCCAGACATGGAACAACGGATACTCACGCAAACTTCAGGTCGTGTATGACATCACACTGATGTTGAACAACAGGATGCCTTCATCCGACATACAGGACTTCGCGTTGGAGCTCAAGCCAGCGAACACAAGCAAGCAAGCAAGCAAGCAAGCATATAATATAATATAGTATAATATAATATAATATAATATAATATAATATAATATAATATAATATAATATAATATAATATAATATAATATAATATAATATAATATAATACGAAGACATACATGACGTGCTAAATAAAATAGATAAGCAGGACAACATCATAGTTGTAGGAGGCTTCAATGCAAGACTAGGACATAACAGAGTGGGCATAGAAAAACATCTGGGAGATTTTGGAGATCAGCAAAATGAAAGGAATGATAACGGAAGTAGACTATTAGAGCTTTGCAGCCAACACGACCTCTATATAACAAACACATTCTATAAACATAAAGATTCATAAGTATACACATGATATAAATGGAACGATCTAGATACTAAAAGCCAAATTGATTTTATATTAACAAGAAATAACAGAAAGAGAAATATATTAGATGCAAGGGCAGTGCCCAATTTTAGTATAAACACAGATCATAAAGCAGTTGTTGCCTCAATAAGAACCATTAGAAGAAGAAAACAAAGAGCAGGAAAATACATGCCATGCGAATCAGTAAACTTAAAAAACCTTAAAGACGAGGCAGTAAGGGAAAATTATGAAAAAGAACTAACTGAACTCTTTGAAAAATTACCTACAGAGAGAAAAACAGTGGAAGAAGAATGGGAGATGTTCAAATCAAGCATTTCCGGGAAGGTTAACCCGGTCAACAAATGCCCGCAGGAGTCGGATGTGTCGGCCTAACGGCGCAAGAACGCAGCTCTGCTGTAAACAGGCACAACGCAATCACGTCAGAAAAAAACCTCCGGATGAACGAAGAAGAAGAAGAAGAAGAAGAAGAAGAAGAAGAAGAAGAAGAAGAAGAAGAAGAAGAAGAAGAAGAAGAAGAAGAAGAAGAAGAAGAAGAAGAAGAAGAAGAAATCAAGCATTTTAAATACTGCAAAAATAACATATGGAACCACGAAAAAACGCAAAACACGGATAAAGAAAATAACAAGTTGGTGGAACGCAGAAGTAAAGAAAGCGGTAAAAGACAAAAAGGAAAAATATAAAAAGTGGTTGAAGAGCAAACAGGAATGTGATCGCATAGAATATAGAATAGCGAGAAGACATGTGAATAGAATAGTAAAGAGGAAAAAACAAAAAGACTGGGAAGATTATGGAGAAACCCTAAATAAAAACTACAAGGAGGCAACTAGAAACATCTACAAAAAGATAGGTGCAATGCGAGCCATAGGAGAACCCTTTGATCCATGTGAAATAATTAACAGCGAAAATGGAGAACCAATAAGTGAACAAAAACAAATCCTAATAAGGTGGAAGCAGTATTTCGAACAACTTCTCAACATCCCATCAGATGTCACGGGAATTCAGGAGACTTATACAGATGTCACCGAAGAACTAGAACCAGACATACTAAAAGAATAAATTATAGAAGCCATCAGATTAGCCCCATTGAACAAATCACCAGGACAGGATGAAATACCAAATGAACTAATTAAAGCAGCAAGGGAAGTAGGAACAGGTTGGCTACATAGACTATTCAACCATGTTTGGGTAGAACAACAGACACCACGAGATTGGGGAAATGCCATAATTATCCGAATTTGGAAAAACAAATGCAGCAAATGAGACTGCACACAATACAGAGGCATTTCACTGTTGAGTCATACTAGGAAAATATTTTGCAAAAAACTTGAAAAAAGATTACGAACTACTTTAGCTAAGCGAAACACAACTTGGATTTAGGAAAAACAAAGGATGCACAGATGCAATTATTGCTCTTAGACAACTTATAGAAACATCAATCGAATTCAATGAAACACTCTACTTAGCCTTTGTCGACCAAGAAAAGGCATTCAATAGAGTAGATAGAAACAAGTTGTGGCAAATCCTTAAACAATATGGAGCGATTACACATCTAACAAACCTATGTAGAAGTTTATACAACAACAGTGAATGCATAGTGAGAGCAACTGGAAGACACTCAGAACCCTTCACCATAAGATCTGGAGTACGACAAGGTTGTGTCCTGTCCCCTCTCTTGTTAATAACATATATAGACAACATATGTAAAGAAACCAGCCAAGCAGAGATAGCAAGAATACCGCACGACGAGAACACAGAAGAAGAACCATCTGCAAATCTAACCATAGAGAACTCTGTTTGCGGACGACCAAGCACTAATAGCAAAATCAGAAGCTGAATTACAAGACCACATGAATAGTCTAAACGAAATGTGTAGGGAACATAACATGAAAATTAGCACAAGCAAAACAGAGG
Organism: Cepaea hortensis; assembly: GCA_963921405.1. Classification (NCBI taxonomy): domain Eukaryota; kingdom Metazoa; phylum Mollusca; class Gastropoda; order Stylommatophora; family Helicidae; genus Cepaea; species Cepaea hortensis. Next base: position 17,995,302 of record OY992892.1, read on the forward strand.
TAATGATTATAACTAAAGAAGAACAAACAACAACAATTCACCTAAACGAACATCCCTTGAAACAAGTGAGGAGTTTCAAGTACCTGGGAAGTATGTTATCATCAAATGGCAGATCAGAAGACGAGATCGAAAATAGGTGCAATAAGGCAAATCAACTCATTGGACAAATGGCACCAATAATAAAGAACAAACATGTATCTGTAACTACTAAGAAAGCACTTTACAACAAAATCTTCCTACAAACTCTATGCTACCAATGCTAAACCTGGACAATGACAGAAAAAGAAAAAAGAAAAATCACAACAACAGAAATGAGGTTCCTGAGAAGAATACTCAACGTACCAAGAAGGGATAAGATCAGAAATGAAGAAATCAGGACTGAAGTGGGGGTTGAAGCAGCACTAGATTTTATTAGAGAGCAGCAAGTCAAATGGTTTGGCCATGCAAGTAGGTTACCAGTCAACAGCACACCACAACAAGCAATGATGTACAGACCAGATGGAAACAGAGGAAGAGGCCGACCACGTAAACGTTGGACGGAGGGAATAGCAGAGTCCATGGGAATATCGATATATGAAGCTCATAATCGGGCACTCTCACGAAGTTTATACTTCACCTCGACACCGCAAGGTATAAGAGGAACATGATGAGATGATAATATAATATAATATAATATAATATAATATAATATAATATAATATAATATAATATAATATAATATAATATAATATAATATAATATAATATAATTTCTTCTTCTTCTTCAGCTTTCCGAACCATTGAGGTTCTTTGCTGCAAATACAATCCGTCTCCATTCGTCTCTCTGGTGGACCTTCTCTTGCCAGTCGTTGATTCCAAGTGCTTGTAGGTCTGTACATGTATTATCTCTCCACCGTCTTCTTGGTCTACCTCGGGGTCTAATATAATATAATATAATATAATATAATATATAATAACAGACATTGAAGCAAACATATTAACATATGCACCAACAAATAATAAACATATACACCAACAGAAAATTAACATAATAAACTATAATGCATCATCATCATCATCATAATCTTCCACTTTTGCTACCAAGTCTCATGAGGAGAAAAGTTGAATTTCCAGAGTCCAATGGGTGACGCTGGATAGTATCATTCCTTGTGATTGTACAATGTCTTTGATGTCTTCAATCCATTTTCTTCTTGGACGTCCTCTTGCAGCAGAACTTCCTTGATGTAGTCCCATTGCTGGTAATTGATTGTGTTGCATTCTAACCAGATGGCCAAACCATTTGATGGCCTGCCTTTCAATATATGCAGCACATGGTGATGATCTCACTGTCTGTCTGATAACAACATTTCTTACTCGGTCTCGGATAGTTAGCTTGATTTTGCGTAAGTGACAACAGATAATGAAAATATTAAAAAAAAAAAACAGATAATGTAACATACACTGACAGATAATTTAAAAATAACAATATATATGTATACATACATACACAAATAACAGCTAATTAGCATATACAAACACATACAACAAAAGATAATGAGCATATACAGAAACATATACCAGTAGATAATAACATATACAGAAACAGACACCAACAGATAATAACACATACAGTAACATTCACCAATAGACAATAACATATACAGAAACAGACACCAACAGATAATAACACATACAGTAACATTCACCAATAGACAATAACATATACAGAGACAAGCAATAAAAGATAATAACATATACAGAAACATACACCATTAGATAATAACATACACATAAATATAATACAATAGATAATAAGTGGTCTCGAGGTATGGTGTCCGCCTCGAGTGCTGGAGGTCCCGGGTTCAAGCCCCGAAGATGCCGGGATTTTTTTCTCGTGGACGTCTAGTAATAAATTTCCCCTGGTCTCTGGTTAGTGAGATCGGACGCCCGTGTGTATTGTTGCGCACGTAAAAAATCCCTTGGCAGTTGGAAATAGAAAAAAAGTAGCCTAACGGCGCTGGCCGGGCAAAATTTCGAGTTAAAAATCTACCCAAAGTATTTCAGGATCCTCGGCGGTGCTACGGAGTTCGTGCAGTGAGCTGAGTTTCTCCAGACTCAGGTTTGAGTTAGGAGGAGAACGGAGCACTTATGGGTTGCACCCGTGTGCCGTGATGTTGATCCATCTACTAAACTAAACTTTAAAAAAAACTAAACTAATAACAGAAACAGAAACATACACCATTAGATAATAATGTCAGGATCCCAATATCCTGCATGACAGGAGTTAATGTAGGACAGCTCACGACAGGCGATCAGGACAGGCAGCCTGGTGTTACCAGGTACAGGTCAACTACAGTCCAGTTGAAGCCCTGTGGTCATTGTGCAACGTTACACCGCACGGGCGACACGAAGTGAGAAGTGAAGGTCTGACCGAACATACCTGTGTCAGCCAGACGGGTTAAGGACTTCGAGACGGACGGACAGACCATAGTTGCCATTCTAGATATTTTATATCCAGATCTAGAGGTTTTTGCCGGCATCTGGATACCGTTTTCTGACGTTTGGATGCTGGATGCAATTCTAGATACTTTTCATTTGGAGTTGGATATTTTTGATACTTTCTAGATTTTACTTTTCTTTCGGTGTCATTTACCCATTTTTTGTTTGGTCTGGACGCGCATAAATTATGGTAACTGCCATTATTTAAACTTTGAACTGACTTGGGTCAACGCTCAACAATCTGGCAACCCCCCGGTAATGAGTAAAAGGGCGCATAAATTATAATAACATTATTTGAACAGATTTCAGAACCAATACGCAAATAAGACAAGAGACTAAGCAAGACATTGTATCCAATTTTATAAGAAATCGCCGTTGGAACTGCATCGGCCATGTACTCAGAATGGACAAGACAAGGCTCCCCAACCAAGCCCTCTTATGGTCACCAGTTGGGAAAAGAAAACGGGGAAGACCAAGAGAGACCCTGCGTAGAACCATCATCAGAGAAGGCTCATTCAACGGCCAAGTGAACATCCAGGATCTACAACAGGTAGCAGCGAACCGCCGGACATGGAGAGCCATGACTTCTGCCCTATGCGCCGCCTTAGGCTCAAGAGGAAAGACTAACTAACTAACTACCTAACTAACTAACTAACTACCTAACTAACTAACTAACTAACTAACTATTTGAACTGTAAACTTATCGTGTTGCGAATTATTGCTGTGATTCCGACTTTGCGATTCTTTTTCATGTGATTTGTTTTTGTAATTGCTCACCTTTATATGTGTCTTCCACTTTGAACAATTCTTGCAACATGCCAAAAGTAAAGCAATATGAACAAAAATTTCGGAAAGAGTGGCTGCAGGATGACATAATTAAAGATTGGGTGATGGCAATTCATGGAGATGTGACTAAGACTCGTTGTAAGTACTGCAAGTGCAAAATGAAAGCGAAAATACAAGACTTGGAGAAACATGCAGAGATTAAAAAACATAAAAATGCAGTGCCATTTTGGGGTATGCCACCGTTGACATTTGTTTTCAGAACTACACAAAGTAATGAATCATCAAAAGTTGAAGGATCTGTCGCAATGTTTTTAAGTTGTCATTGTGCAATCGTGAACTGTGACCATTTGATTGATTTGTTTAAAAACTCCTATTTCTGACAGTAAAGTGCTAAAGAACGTGAAAATGCATCACAGCAAGTGTACAAATATGATCAGAAGTACTTTGTTTTCTCACTTTGAAGAAGATCTGATCAGTGATATTTCTACAAATAAATATATTTTATTATTAGACGAATCGAATGACATTTCGGTTCTGAAAGTGCTTGGTACACGTGTTATATATTATAGCAACAGCACAGACAAAGTAATTTCTACATTTCTTGGACTAGAGTACTTGGAAGAGTGTGATGCAGAAAGTATAGTTCAGGCACTGAAGAAACTTTTGGTCAGTAATCATTTAAACTTAAAGAATTAGGCTGCAATTGGAACCGATAATGCATCGGTAATGGTTGGCGTAAATTTCTACGCCAGGGAGACCGGCAGTCACATCAATACATATGTAATTTCTCACTTTCTCAATCTGGATATTTTTCCTAGATACTTTCCAACGAAATCTAGATATTTATGGATGTTGTTTGAGCCGTTTCTAGATATTTTTGGTCAAAAAAAAGTGGCAACCCTGGGACAGACTTGTGTTTCATGATCGCTGTGAGATGGCTGTAATGAGGGATACGTGACTGATTGATAGATTGAGATGTGCTTGAGCTGAGGCAGTGAGAGAGTTATTTTGTATTATTCTGTTATAAGATGTATGAGGCATGTATATACTGCTGTGATAGTGTACGAGTTGCGCATAGTTATGAGCGCAACTTCCACGAATGTACCCAATGTAAATAGGTTACGTGAATAAAAGATTGTAACGTGAAGTAAACCCTTTTATTCACGTAACCTATTCACAGTATCTTGTCAAAGAATGAACAGGATGACAGATTGGCTGGAGCTGCATCAATTAGGGGTGTTTTGATGCATGATAATGCAAATTTGATGAAGGCTCTCTGGGAGAATGTGATTAATGCAGAAGAACAGATGGACTATCATGTTCTAGAGAGAATGCAGCAGCAGGGAGTGGTCAGAGAATCTGGTAGACAGTCGTCACTCAGAAGTAAAGCAAGACTGACATATAATCAGATTGCAAAGTGCACCATTAGTATTGGAACTCGTTGCTGACTGTTGAAGATGAGGACTGAGCACTTATTGGAATGCCCCGAGTGCAGTGATGTCGGTTCTTGACTCAACTCCAAAGAATAAGTTTTACGGGCACGTCACAAAACTGTAATGATAGAGTGGCATATTAAGAAACATCATACCAGTGTCAGTTGTCACAAAACTTTTCATCATCATCATCATCATCATAATCAGCATCATTTTTCAGTGGTCTATTTTGTGCAGAACTTCACCACCAGAACATTTTTTAAAAAAGAAAAGTCTTATCATTAAGCCTGATGTCCGGTCTCTATTGCTGTCATGAGTGAAACATCCATCACATCTTGAATCCGTCTACATAGTGGTCTACCTCCTCTCTGCCTCCCTGGGACACTTCCCTCCATAATGATCCTATCTTGACGTTCATGTCATTTTACATGCCCAAAATATTTCATTTTCCTCATTTTTGTTTGTATTGGTAACCTCTCTTCAGTACTGAATTCTTGTTGAGCACATCAAGCAAATATGGTAATATATATATATTTATGAATAGAGAGGAATTACAGAAAGTGTGCATTTTAAAATATCTGCTGGAACAATGAAATTGTGAAAGACATGTTACAGCTACTTGCATATTCTTTGCAGAACGTTGCAGTCAACCCCAGCATATTTTGGCTGTTTGTAATTTCTTGGCAAGTTTACGTTCAGTAGTTTGCGATTGCTTTCTGAACAGTCACTACTCATACCATTTTATGAAAACCAATGCAAGGCGGTCTGCTGCCAAATCGCTCGCAGCTTTATTTCATACATGGTATGCAGGATTACGAATAGCGCTCATAACCCACGTGCATAACATTATTTCATTGTGTCGTATTTGCTAATTACTTCATGTGAATACATGGAAGTTGTTAAACTAACAGAGACACCCTGATTCCTGCAGGTTTCAGGTGCGAGCAAGAGCTGCAGACCAGCACACAGACAGAAATCATGGCAACTGACGAGGTACATACCTGTATAATGAGAATGAGTTCCCAAGGCTTATACGGGGTGTTTGTAAAGTCTCACCACACTTTGTATATAGAACAAACTAGCTGACCCGGCCCGGCTTCGCCCAGGCCCTTGCGGGGATCTATCTATCTATCTATCTGTCTGTCTGTCTGTCTGTCTGACCCGGCCCGGCTTCGCCCAGCTCCTGGTGGGGAGCATCTCATTTAATTCATATAAGTAGTCATATAAGTTCCCGTTCCCGTTCCTGACTGTCTGTCTGTCTGTCTGTCTGTATGTCTCTCTGTCTGTCTGTCTGTCTGTCTGTCTGTCTGTCTGTCTATGTTCGGCCCGTTCCCGTTAAAAATATAGATAGAATAGAAAAATAGATAGATTGATAGTAGAAAATATGATTGGAAGAGATCTATCTAAAGTAAACTTACCAAGATATCACGAACAGCCAATAAATGGTGGGCGGTGGGTTGACTGCAGAGTACTGCAAACGATATGCAACTAACTTTCTCTCACAAAAAATTACTTTTTTTTTTTTTAACGAACGAAAATCTTTATTTTCAAAGGGGTAAGAATTGGGCACGCAGGACCGTCCTACATTCTGCCCTTCTTCTCTATTTCCTCTCATACATTCTTTCATTCAACATCTCTTATGAAGCAATTGTTTGACAACAAAAGAACAATAAGCATTAAAACGCATGAAAAGTAACTCGTTGAGGCAATGTTTAAAATGGGCATCATAAATACCCAACGTGGGTTTAACGCGAAATACAAATGAGAATGTTTAAAAAAAAATAAAATGTGCTGTTGAAGAGCAATGAAAAGATGAGTTAGAAAATTCTCACTATTTAAATAGATGCATTATTTTTATGAAACTTTGAAAATGCCTTAAAGATTATATCATTATTTGTGATAACTCATGTGCCTGTAAATAACTGTAGACAAAGAGTTTATAAATCTTTGAAAACAATGCAACAATCTATATATAAAATATATAGCAATGTTATTAAAAGTTATGCCCCTTGAAATAACTTTTCTTAAGTTAAGTCCCCTCGCTATATATATAAATGATAAGATATTAAAATATTAAATTTTAGTAAGTAAATAGCTGATTTACTATGACAAACTATGACAGTTGGCTGCACGGGAATGAGAAGAAGACGTGTAGAAAATGTCATCTCAATCGGATGGACCGTTTGCGAACGCATAAAGAACGAACATACATACAGACATACATCGTCTTTTATAGATATAGATGCCAGAAGATATAGATTTTTATAGATAAAATGAAGTACATGATGTCATAAAAATTTGCACCACAGTCCATCATAAAGCAATATGCAGTGAATGACTGTCGTCTGCTGGAGTAATTCTTTGCACTCCAAACAGAATGGCGTTATCAATGGAAGAAAGCATTTTTTTCATATTTGTTCTACAAACAAAGTGTACGAAACTTTACAAACACCCGGTACTTTACTCATTTTTTCAGGGGGCTCAGTGACGAAGTGGTTAAGCTGCTGTCTGCTTTGCTCTCCAAAGGTTGTGGGTTCGTTTCTGAATTCTGCCATTCGGTTCACGAGGGCAATTTTCTCAGAGACTCCTGAAGGTTGTCGCTGAAGCTCCGGAGTTTGTGTTCCTGTATGATGGCCAATGATGCTTTCAGCAGGCCGCCCTAAGCAAAGAGACCAAGCCATATGGGATAAAACCCGGTGCAATGAGGTCTTTAAACTGTATTTAACTAATTTGATACAATGCATAAATATTAGAATGAGGGAAAGGCTGTTGACAAACCTGCCAAATTGTACAGTTTACTATTTATAAAAAAAAAAATAATAATTAATATGTTCACTAAATATAATATATAACTCTGCAATATGCACATGATGAGATGCGACAAAACGTGTAGCCTTAATTTGTAAGGTTCTCCCCCCCCCCCCCCCCGAATTATTTCAAATGCCAACCCTTGACCCCGACGTGAAGGTTTTCCTTTCTAAGCTTATCTGTTTAATTGATTAAGTGCCATTGGTTTATAAATCGCCTTATTCAAACTATCTGTAACTACCATGAGCATATTTAAAAAATTGAAACTATAGTTCAAATATCAATACAGTAGTTTTCCCCCTTGCGGTTCCAGAGAAGCAATAATCTGTTTGAGGATGTTAATTGAAAAAGACATAGAAGTTCAGAAAAATGTAAGGGTCGTTCATTTGAAACCCGTTCCAATGGCTTTATTACAAAAGCATGAAAGAAACATTAACAGGTGTGGTGGAAGGAAACAAAGCATTCATTTTGAAGGAATTATGCACCATGGGTTGGTTAGAAGAAGTCGCCTTAGGCATTTAGGCAAGCATCCCATTGCTTAGGTAGGCGGCGAATGCCGTCCGCAAAAAAAGGATTGTGGTTGCTCACTGAACCAAGTGTTTACCGCGTTCATTACGCCTGTATCTGTGTGAAATCGTTGTCCCCTGAGAACTTTTTTTTAGAGGTCCGAACAAATGAAAATCACATGGTGACAAATCAGGACTATAGGCTGGATGTTGCAGAATTTCCAACTTCTTCCAAGCTAATGCTTCCTGCACAATCTTTTGCAACTTGCGGAACGAGCATGATCGTGCAACAAAATCACACCGCGAGGAAGCATGCCAGGTGGTTTATTCTTGATGGCTTTTTGCAGCTTGTCTAGTGTTTCCAAGTAGTGGGTAGAGTTGATATTGACACCAGGTTCTTAAAAGTCGGCCAACAATAGCCCTTCATGGTAAAAAAAAAAATGCGCTCAGCATAACCTTACCAGTGGAAACCTGTAACTTGAATTTGTTGGCTTTTGATGATCCAGCATGCTTCCATTGCATGTTCTCTATTTTGCTGCTCGGCTCAAAGTGGTGACACCATGATTCATTGCTTGCCACTATGCGGAAGAGAAAGCATCACCCTCCATTCTGTAACGCAGCAAGTTCAAACATCATCCCATGCGTTCCTCTTTTTGGTGGCCGGTCAACATCCGTGGTACCCACTGTCAACACACCTTCCGATATTGCAGTTTCTTACGAACGACCTTTTAAATTGTCCCAATTGACACATCAAATTCTTTCGCTAGCGAACATATGCTTCGACAACGGTTTATCTGTACTGCTGCATCAATTTTGGCGATAGTTTTTTCTGTTGCAACAATATGCGCTTGACCCGGCCGTCGAAGATCTGTCGTGAACTGACGTCCTTTCCGAAACATTCGTGCCCAGTCTGTCACTGTTGTCCTCGACACACATTTGTTACCATACGCTGACTGCATTCTTCGATGAATGTCCACTGGTCGACATCCTTCAAATGAAAGAAACTGAATCACCGCTCTTTGAACTTCTTTGGGCGGATTTTGGATCAACCCGGCCATTTTCTCAGTGGTCAGAAACAGAACCTATGCATCATGGGACAATAAGCATATGCTCGTTTATTCATTGGTCAGTACTTATCACATGACTATGACATGATCATGTTCAACGTACGCAATTATGCGCGGTGCGGCACGAACGGATTTCAAATGAATGCTCCTAATATATACATCTGTTTTATAAACTACAAGAAAGCTTTTGATAGAGTACAACATGAATGACTAATTACGTGCCTTCAAGATATAGGAGTAGACGGAAAGGACATCAGACTTATTAGTAACTTGTACTGGGAACAACTGGCGTCTATTAGATGAGGAAATAATTATTTGTTGCCCTTAGAGATAAAAAGAGGAGTACAGAAGAGATGCATGTTGTCCCCAAGCCTCTTCAACCTATACACAGAAAGAATGTTTAAACAAGTCGAAATGCCTGGACTCAACATCAATGGAAGAAACTAGCAGAAAGTGAGCAAGAGTTAAAAAACTTTGTGGAACAAGTGAACAGGCATAGTGTAGAACGTGGCTTAGATATTAACACCCAAAAATGAAAACTATGATAATTAGCAGTGGAAAGGAAAGGTTGTCAATGAACATCACAGAAAACGGGGAGATACTAGAACAAGTAACATGTTTCTCTTGTCTTGGACATGTAGTAACAGAAGATGGCAGAAGTGAAATAGAAATCAAAAAGAGAATAGGAATGGCCAAAAATGCTTTCAACAGCATGAAATCAGTATTAACATCTAGAGAGATTAATAACGCATTAGTTAGTTAGTTAGTCGCAGTTCCAACTTCACAGCAACGAGTCGTCCCCATTATGCTCCGTTCCTGTGCCAGTGAATATCACACAAAACGCTCCCCACTGCCCAATATGAAAAGTGGAAAAGACAGGAGTCTCGACAAACAACAGCCCGCACAAATACACTGTGCATAATGCCGCCACCAGAATGTCAACATACCAGTCCCCCACAAAACACCCAGTTCATCTCTGATGGAATCGGCTGTCATTTTCCTATCTGAATGTTTCCTAGATGTTCACCCACACAGTCCACGGAAATACAGTTCATCACTGATGGCAGTGGCAGTCAACCAGAAGCCCAGCAGCCACGCATTTCTGCATAAGGCAAAAACCGGTCAACTCTGGGACATAGCCACCTGCCATCACTCCGAACATGCAGTCACATTCCAAAAAACCAGGCAGATTCAAAAGCATTCCACACGAAACTCATAGCTCACAGTATCGCGCCACGCACTCACTCAGTAGCAGGGCGACGGAACCATCAAGCCTCCTTAGTCGCCTCTTACAACATGCGTGGTAGGCTACAGTGTTGCTATTCTTTGCTTCCCTTATGAGCCCCGGCAACACACGGGATTAATAACGCATTGAGAATTGTCAAATGCTATGTATATTCAATGCTACTGTATGGCGCGGAAGCCTGGACATTGAACAGCAACTACAAAATCACATAGAAGCCCTGGAGATATGGATATACAGACTTATAGGTTGTATTTCATGGAAACAATCAAATACAGCAGTTCTAGAAAAATTGGGAATGAAAAGAGAGTTGATGAAAGAAATAAAAAAGAGGAAAGTAAAATATTTTGGCCACATTAAAAAACACTCTTATAAAAACCATACAGGAGGGCAAGGTTGAGGACAAGCAAGCAAGAGGTAGACAACGATACAAGTGGGAAGATAACATCAAGAGATGGACGAACAGCAGAGTGACAGAATATAGTCAAGGAGAGAGACCGACAGTGTTGGAGATCCACTGCAGCCAGCTTCATTGTGGAGGTTGATTGATTGAGTTTTCCCCGTACAACTGCCTTTAATTTAATATATGACAATGAAATACATAAAAAAGGAAACATTACCGATTGAAGACAAATCCCAGCCAATCAGTAAGTGCCGAATCATGAAATGGTTATCTTAATGCCTCTCAGTAGATGTGACATTTCAGTACCGGCCTGGCAAACTCCGTTTGGTTTCTGAGCTTGGGGAGGGGACAGAGACATCTACAAAAAGTGCCCACGGAGATGGTACTTTGGCACTGGGTTGGGGGAACAGGTTCCACACCAACCTCACTCCAACAGATGAAAGCCTGTTTCAGGGCTCAAACGACCTGGATACATCAGGCCGAGTTAAAACTCAGTCTTCCATGGGATCCTCCATCGATCAGTTAACCAAGCTCTTTTTGCAGAAAACAAGAATTTCTGCAGCTTAACAGCAAGAATCTTTTCGAATAATTTGCTAAATGTTGAAGACAGCCCATGCTTCGGGCAGAGTGGCAGGCTTCCATTCAACAATCGAAAATAGAGAGCATCTGTTGGATTTTTCCCCATGATATGCTGGTGTGTTGGGAAACGATTGGGTGGACTGACAGGCTGGGTCTGCGCCCCTTTATGAGTATTGGTATCTTGGTACACAAGCAAATAGACTACAATCTTAGTACACAAACATATAGACCACAATCTTGGTACACAAACAGATAGACCACAATCTTGGTACACAAACAGATAGACCACAATCTTGGTACACAAACGTATAGACCACAATCTTAGTACACAAACAGATAGACCACAATCTTGGTACACAAACAGATAGACCACAATCTTGGTACACAAACATATAGATCACAATCTTGGTACACAGATATATAGACCACAATCTTGGTACACAGATGTATAGACCACAATCTTGGTACACACACATATAGACCACAATCTTGGTACACACACATATAGACCACAATCTTGATACACACATATACAGACCACAATCTTGGTACACACACATACAGACCACAATCTTGGTACACACAGATAGACCACAATCTTGGTACACATCATATAGACCACAATCTTAGTACACACATATATAGACCACAATCTTGGTATACACACAGATAGACCACAATCTTGGTACACACATATAGACCACAATCTTAGTACACACACATATAGACCACAATCTTGGTACACAAACATAGACCACAATCTTGGTACACACACATATAGACCACAATCTTGGTACACGCACATATAGACCACAATCTTGATACACACACATATAGACCACAATCTTGGTACACACATATACAGACCACAATCTTGGTACACACACATATAGACCACAATCTTGGTACACACAGATAGACCACAATCTTGGTACACACATATAGACCACAATCTTAGTACGCACATATATAGACCACAATCTTGGTATACACACAGATAGACCACAATCTTAGTACACACATATAGACCACAATCTTAGTACACACACATATAGACCACAATCTTGGTACACAAACATAGACCACAATCTTGGTACACACACATATAGACCACAATCTTGATACACACACATATAGACCACAATCTTGGTACACAAACATATAGACCACAATCTTGATACACACACATATAGACCACAATCTTGGTACACACACATATAGACCACAATCTTGATACACACACATATAGACCACAATCTTGGTACACACATATACAGACCACAATCTTGGTACACACACATATAGACCACAATCTTGGTACACACAGATAGACCACAATCTTGGTACACACATATAGACCACAATCTTGGTATACACATATAGACCACAATCTTAGTACACACATATAGACCACAATCTTAGTACACACACATATAGACCACAATCTTGGTACACACACATATAGACCACAATCTTGATACACACATATACAGACCACAATCTTGGTACACACACATATAGACCACAATCTTGGTACATACATATAGACCACAATCTTGGTACACACATATAGACCACAATCTTAGTACACACACATATAGACCACAATCTTGGTATACACACAGATAGACCACAATCTTGGTACACACATATAGACCACAATCTTAGTACACACATATATAGACCACAATCTTGGTATACACACAGATAGACCACAATCTTGGTACACACATATAGACCACAATCTTAGTACACACACATATAGACCACAATCTTGGTACACAAACATAGACCACAATATTGGTAAACAAACATATAGACCACAATCTTGGTATACACACAGATAGACCACAATCTTGGTACACACATATAGACCACAATCTTAGTACACACACATATAGACCACAATCTTGGTATACACACAGATAGACCACAATCTTGGTACACACACATATAGACCAAAATCTTGGTAGACACACATATAGACCACAATCTTGGTACACAAACATAGACCACAATCTTGGTACACAAACATATAGACCACAATCTTGGTACACACACACATATAGACCACAATCTTGGTACACAAACATAGACCACAATATTGGTACACACACAGATAGACCACAATCTTGGTACACACACATATAGACCACAATCTTGGTACACACACATACAGACCACAATCTTGGTACACACACATATAGACCACAATCTTGGTACACACACATATAGACCACAATCTTGGTACACAAACATATAGACCACAATCTTGGTACACACACATATAGACCACAATCTTGGTACAAAAACATATAGACCACAATCTTGGTACACAAACATATAGACCACAATCTTGGCACACAAACATATCGATCATAATCTTTGTACACAAACATATAGACCACAATCTTGGTGCACAAACATATAGACCACAATCTTGATACACAAACATATAGACCACAATCTTGGTACACAAACATATAGACCACACTCTTGGTACACAAACAGATAGATAACAATCTTGGTACACAAACAGATAGACCACAATCTTGGTACACACACATACCCACCATCTTAATAAACAAACTTACACACCACCATCTTGGTAAAGAAAACATACAGATCACCATTTTAGTAAACAAATGTACAAATCACCATCTTGGTAAACAAAATTCCTAACATTCATGGTCACATGTTCTCTTTTCTTTCGCAGTCAGAGATCTCAACAAGCCCTCTGGTGACAAGCGACGAGTCCACATTCTCCGTTACACCCGGGGACAGTTTCCAAGATTCATCTTCTCTGGCAACCGAAAACATTTCAACACCTGAGATGACAAGACTAACAGAAAGTTCTTCACCAAGATCTTCAATAACGCTAGAGGAAAGATCTACATCGAGTTCAACAACAATTCTAGAGGACAGTACACCTGACATAACGAATCAAAGTGTGACAACAGAAACAGTCCTTCAAACAAATTTCACACAAGACATAGATCAACATTTCACACCTAAACTTAGTTTTCCAGAAGTCAATACTACAGCAGCCAATGAAAGTTTGTACAGCCAAGAAGACAACACCACAATGCAAACAACTTCTTCGCTGGTAGGTAGTTCTGTGTCTGAAGTAGTAATTGATAAAGTCACGAGCTTGAAACCAACCATTTCAGCAACAGTTAGTACAGTCTTAACACATACTGAAAGTGGAGGTGACATGGATAAGACAACACAGGCAGATAATTATTTAGATGATGACATATTTTATTCTAGAAAGACACACCATGGTATAGGTGTTAAAACGGACAAAACAGTTGCTCCGCAAATAGATTTTGATGTTATAAATGTTACGACACAATTAGTGACTAAACCATCTGGTGATACAGAATTTACATCAGTTGAGCCTCTCTCAACCACAGAAATGACTGGTACACCATCTGATGATGTAGAAGTGATATCAGGAGAAGTGACATCAGGTGAACCTCTCTCAACCACAGAAATGACTGGTACACCATCTGATGATGTAGAAGTGATATCAGGAGAAGTGACATCAGGTGAAACTCTCTCAACCACAGAAATGACTGGTACACCATCTGATGATGCGAATTTGACATCACATGAACCTCTCTCAACCACAGAAATGACTGGTACACTATCTGGTGATACAGAAGTGACATCAGGTGATCCTCTCTCAATGACAGAAATAGCTGGTACACTATCTGGTGATACAGAAGTGACATCAGGAAATGTGACATCAGGTGAACCTCTCTCAACCACAGAAAGGACTGGTATACTATCTGGTGATGCAGAAGTGACATCAGGAGAAGTAACATCAGGTGAACCTGGCTCAACCACAGAAACGACTGGTACACCATCTGGTGATGCAGAAGTAACATCAGGAGACGTGACATCAGGTGACACGCTCTCAACCACAAAATTGACTGGTACACTATCAGGTGATGCAGAAGTGACATCAGGAGAAGTAACATCAGGTGAAACTCTCTCAAGCACAGAAATGACTGGTACACTACCTGATGATGCAGAAGTGACATCAGGAGAAGTAACATCAGGTGAAACTCTCTCAACCATAGCAGTGACTGGTACACTACCTGATGATGCAGAAGTGACATCAGGAGAAGTGACATCAGGTGAAACTCTCTCAAGCACAGAAATGACTGGTACACTACCTGATGATGCAGAAGTGACATCAGGAGAAGTAACATCAGGTGAAACTCTCTCAACCATAGCAGTGACTGGTACACTACCTGATGATGCAGAAGTGACATCAGGAGAAGTAACATCAGGAGAAGTAACATCAGGTGAAACTCTCTCAACCACAGCAGTGACTGGTACACTACCTGATGATGCAGAAGTGACATCAGGAGAAGTGATATCAGGTGAAACTCTCTCAAGCACAGAAATGACTGGTACACTACCTGATGATGCAGAAGTGACATCAGGAGAAGTAACATCAGGTGAAACTCTCTCAACCATAGCAGTGACTGGTACACTACCTGATGATGCAGAAGTGACATCAGGAGAAGTAACATCAGGAGAAGTAACATCAGGTGAAACTCTCTCAACCACAGAAATGACTGGAACACTATCTGGTGATGCAGACGTGACATCAGGTGAGACTCTCTCAACCACAGAAATGACTGGTACACTATCTGGTGATGCAGAAGTGACATCAGGAGAAGTAACATCAGGTGAAACTCTCTCAACCATAGCAGTGACTGGTACACTACCTGATGATGCAGAAGTGACATCAGGAGAAGTAACATCAGGAGAAGTAACATCAGGTGAAACTCTCTCAACCACAGAAATGACTGGAACACTATCTGGTGATGCAGACGTGACATCAGGTGAGACTCTCTCAACCACAGAAATGACTGGTACACTACCTGATGATGCAGAAGTGACATCAGGAGAAGTAACATCAGGTGAAACTCTCTCAACCATAGCAGTGACTGGTACACTACCTGATGATGCAGAAGTGACATCAGGAGAAGTAACATCAGGAGAAGTAACATCAGGTGAAACTCTCTCAACCACAGAAATGACTGGAACACTATCTGGTGATGCAGACGTGACATCAGGTGAGACTCTCTCAACCACAGAAATGACTGGAACACTATCTGGTGATGCAGACGTGACATCAGGTGAACCTCTCTCAACCACAGATATGACTGGTACACCATCTGGTGATGCAGACGTGACATCAGGTGAACCTCTCTCAACCACAGATATGACTGGTACACCATCTGGTGATGCAGAGGTGACATCAGGAGAAGTGACATCAGGTGAAATTCTCTCACCCACAGAAATGACTGGTACACTATCTGGTGATGCAGAAGTGACATCAGGAGAAGTGACATCAGGTGAAACTCTCTCAACCACAGAAATGACTGGAACACTATCTGCTGATGCAGAAGTGACATCAGGTGAGACTCTCTCAACCACTGCAGTGACTGGTACACTACCTGATGATGCAGAAGTGACATCAGGAGAAGTAACATCAGGTGAAACTCTCTCAACCATAGCAGTGACTGGTACACTACCTGATGATGCAGAAGTGACATCAGGAGAAGTAACATCAGGAGAAGTAACATCAGGTGAAACTCTCTCAACCACAGAAATGACTGGAACACTATCTGGTGATGCAGACGTGACATCAGGTGAGACTCTCTCAACCACAGAAATGACTGGTACACTACCTGATGATGCAGAAGTGACATCAGGAGAAGTAACATCAGGTGAAACTCTCTCAATCATAGCAGTGACTGGTACACTACCTGATGATGCAGAAGTGACATCAGGAGAAGTAACATCAGGAGAAGTAACATCAAGTGAAACTCTCTCAACCACAGAAATGACTGGAACACTATCTGGTGATGCAGACGTGACATCAGGTGAGACTCTCTCAACCACAGAAATGACTGGAACACTATCTGATGATGCAGACGTGACATCAGGTGAACCTCTCTCAACCACAGATATGACTGGTACACCATCTGGTGATGCAGACGTGACATCAGGTGAACCTCTCTCAACCACAGATATGACTGGTACACCATCTGGTGATGCAGAGGTGACATCAGGAGAAGTGACATCAGGTGAAATTCTCTCACCCACAGAAATGACTGGCACACTATCTGGTGATGTAGAAGTGACATCAGAAGAAGTAACATCAGGTGAAACTCTATCACCCACAGAAATGACTGGTACACTATCTGGTGATGCAGAAGTGACATCAGGAGAAGTAACATCAGGTGAAACTCTATCACCTACAGAAATGACTGGTACACTATCTGGTGATGCAGAAGTGACATCAGGAGAAGTAACATCAGGTGAAACTCTCTCACCTACAGAAATGACTGGTACACCATCTGGTGATGCAGAAGTGACATCAGGAGAAGTAACATCAGGTGAACCTCTCTCAACCACAGAAATGACTGGTACACTATCTGGTGATGCAGAAGTGACATCAGGAGAAGTAACATCAGGTGAAACTATCTCACCTACAGAAATGACTGGTACACCATCTGGTGATGCAGAAGTGAAATCAGGAGAAGTGACATCAGGTGAACCTCTCTCAACCACAGAAATGACTGGTACACTATCTGGTGATGCAGAAGTAACATCAGGAGAAGTAACATCAGGTGAAACTCTCTCAACCACAGAAATGACTGGTACACTATCTGTTGATGCAGAAGTGACATTAGGAGAAGTAACATCAGGTGAAACTCTCTCACCTACAGAAATGACTGGTACACCATCTGGTGATGCAGAAGTGACATCAGGAGAAGTGACATCAGGTGAACCTCTCTCAACCACAGAAATGACTGGAGAACTGTCTGGTTATGCAGAAGTAACATCAGGAGAAGTGACATCAGGTGAGCCTCTCTCAACCATAGAAATGACTGGTACACTGTCTGGTGATGCAGAAGTGACATCAGGAGAAGTAACATCAGGTGACCCTCCCTCAACCACAGAAATGACTGGTACACTATCTGGTGATGCAGAAGTGTCATCAGGAGAAGTAACATCAGGTGAAACTCTCTCACCTACAGAAATGACTGGTACACCATCTGGTGATGCAGAAGTGACATCAGGAGAAGTGACATCAGGTGAAACTCTCTCAACCACAGAAATGACTGTTACACTATCTGGTGATGCAGAAGTGACATCAGGTGAAACTCTCTCAACCACAGAAATGACTGGTACACCATCTGGTGATGCAGAAGTGACATCAGGAGAAGTGACATCAGGTGAAACTCTCTCAACCACAGAAATGACTGTTACACTATCTGGTGATGCAGAAGTGACATCAGGTGAAACTCTCTCAACCACAGAAATGACTGGTACACCATCTGGTGATGCAGAAGTGACATCAGGAGAAGTGACATCAGGTGAAACTCTCTCAACCACAGAAATGACTGTTACACTATCTGGTGATGCAGAAGTGACATCAGGTGAAACTCTCTCAACCACAGAAATGACTGGTACACCATCTGGTGATGCAGAAGTGACATCAGGAGAAGTGACATCAGGTGAAACTCTCTCAACCACAGAAATGACTGTTACACTATCTGGTGATGCAGAAGTGACATCAGGTGAACCTCTCTCAACCACAGATATGACTGGTACACTATCTGGTGATGCAGAAGTGACATCAGGAGAAGTGACATCAGGTGAAACTCTCTCAACCACAGAAATGTCTGGTACACTATCTGGTGATGCAGAAGTGACATCAGGAGAAGTGACATCAGGTGAACCTCTCTCAACCACAGAAATGACTGTTACACTATCTGGTGATGCAGAAGTGACATCAGGTGAACCTCTCTCAACCACAGAAATGACTGGTACACTATCTGGTGATGCAGAAGTGACATCAGGAGAAGTAACATCAGGTGAAACTCTCTCAACAACAGAAATGACTGGTACACTATCTGGTGATGCAGAAGTGACATCAGGAGAAATGACATCAGGTGAACCTCTCTCAACCACAGAAATGACTGGTACACTGTCTGGTGATGCAGAAGTGACATCAGGAGAAGTGACATCAGGTAAGCCTCTCTCAACAACAGAAATGATTGGTACACTATCTGGTGATGCAGAAGTGACATCAGGAGAAGTGACATCAGGAGAAGTAACATCAGGTGAAACTCTCTTAACCACAGAAATGACTGGTACACTATCTGGTGATGCAGAAGTGATATCAGGAGAAGTGACATCAGGAGAAGTGACATCAGGTGAACCTCTCTCAACCACAGAAATGACTGGTACACCACCTGGTGATGCAGAAGTGACATCAGGTGAAACTCTCTCACCCACAGAAATGACTGGTACACTATCTGGTGATGCAGAAGTGACATCAGGAGAAGTGACATCAGGTGAACCTCTCTCAACCACAGAAATGACTGTTACACTATCTGGTGATGCAGAAGTGACATCAGGTGAACCTCTCTCAACCACAGAAATGACTGGTACACTATCTGGTGATGCAGAAGTGACATCAGGAGAAGTAACATCAGGTGAAACTCTCTCAACAACAGAAATGACTGGTACACTATCTGGTGATGCAGAAGTGACATCAGGAGAAATGACATCAGGTGAACCTCTCTCAACCACAGAAATGACTGGTACACTGTCTGGTGATGCAGAAGTGACATCAGGAGAAGTGACATCAGGTAAGCCTCTCTCAACAACAGAAATGATTGGTACACTATCTGGTGATGCAGAAGTGACATCAGGAGAAGTGACATCAGGTGAAAATCTCTCAACCACAGAAATGACTGGTACACTATCTGGTGATGCAGAAGTGACATCAGGAGAAGTGACATCAGGAGAAGTAACATCAGGTGAAACTCTCTTAACCACAGAAATGACTGGTACACTATCTGGTGATGCAGAAGTGATATCAGGAGAAGTGACATCAGGAGAAGTGACATCAGGAGAAGTGACATCAGGTGAACCTCTCTCAACCACAGAAATGACTGGTACACCATCTGGTGATGCAGAAGTGACATCAGGTGAAACTCTCTCACCCACAGAAATGACTGGTACACTATCTGGTGATGCAGAAGTGACATCAGGAGAAGTGACATCAGGTGAACCTCTCTCAACCACAGAAATGACTGGTACACTATCTGGTGATGCAGAAGTGACATCAGGTGAAACTCTCTCACCCACAGAAATGGCTGGTACACTATCTGGTGATGCAGAAGTGACATCAGGTGAACCTCTCTCAACCACAGAAATGGCTGGTACACTATCTGGTGATGCAGAAGTGACATCAGGTGAACCTCTCTCAACCACAGAAATGACTGGTACACTATCTGGTGATGCAGAAGTGACATCAGGTGAAACTCTCTCACCCACAGAAATGACTGGTACACTATCTGGTGATGCAGAAGTGACATCAGGAGAAGTGACATCAGGTGCAACTCTCTCAACCACAGAAATGACTGGTACACTATCTGGTGATGCAGAAGTGACATCAGGAGAAGTGACATCAGGTGAAACTCTCTCACCCACAGAAATGACTGGTACACTATCTGGTGATGCAGAAGTGACAGCAAGTGAAACTCTCTCAACTACAGAAATGACTGGTACACTATCTGGTGATGCAGAAATGACATCAGGAGAAGTAACATCAGGTGAACCTCTCTCACCCACAGAAATGACTGGTACACTATCTGGTGATGCAGAAGTGACATCAGGTGAACCTCTCTCAACCACAGAAATGACTGGTACACTATCTGGTGATGCAGAAGTGACATCACGAGAAGTGACATCAGGTGAACCTCTCTCAACCACAGAAATGACTGGTACACTATCTGGTGATGCAGAAGTGACATCAGATGAACCTCTCACAACCACAGAAATGACTGGTGCACCATATGGTGATGCAGAAGTGACCTCAGATGAACCTCTCTCAACCACAGAAATGACTGGCACACTATCTGGTGACATAGATGTCACATCAGGTGAAACTCTCTCAACCACAGACACGACTGCTACACCATCTGGCGATACAGAAGTGACATCAGGTGAACCTCTCTCAACAACACAAATCACCGGCACACCATATGGTGACGGACAAAGAACAATAATCGTCGAGACAACTGTCCCAGATTACAGAGATTTATCTGACAAAACAGAAGAGCTGGCAAATGACACAGTGACACCATTTGATGACACAACACCGTCAACTATCAGCACCGATTGGCCTTCAGAGGAAACCCAATACACAGCTTTCGATGACAATGCTACATCTGAACTGAGCACAGAGATTCTACAGGCAACAACAAAGAGCCTGGTATCTTGTGAAGAGGTTGAAGGTAGCTCCGAAGAATACGCCAGAACCACATCTAGCGGTGAGGGATTGATTTACGTTTTATCAAAAATTAACGGAGTTTTGAAAAGGATTGGTTGTAAGAGAGCTGGAACTGAAACTATGAATATTACTACTGAACAGTATGAAAAAACAACATCATCCTTACCTAGTGAAATGAACTACACATATCCGACTGATGGTGTGGATGTTTCGGCAACAGTAACATATCCAACAGTGAGTGAAGCAGACAACTTAACCTCACCCATCGCTTTGCTGGGAACTACAAACGGGATACATTTAGTGGACCGTGAGAATGCTACTGTTGATTCTGGCATCGATAAAGTTATCACAGCTTCTAGTAGTACAACAACGACGACGACAACAACTGCAAGTGCGATACTACCACTTCCTGAAAATGGAGGTTTTCCCTTGCCTCAAGACAACGGTACCATATCCCCAATTGTTGATGTTTATGTCACTGCTGATTCTGAATCTACTCCCTCTTCTGAAGGAACGCCCAGTGAGGTTTACACAACCTCGTCAAATATACCTGAAACAGTTAGTGATGAATTTGCAATCATTTATGAGAACAGAACAAGCCCTGAGACCTCCGTCCCTGCAGAAAATTTAATACAACACAATACAACAACCAGCAAACCTACAACACAGATCAAATATTTCACTAAACCATGGGAAAGACCTTCCACAGTACAGACAAGCACACTGTCATCGACACACACGACTGCCGACATGCGACTTTCAGCAACTAAAGATTGGGAGCGTGATATGCACATGAGTAAAACAACAGCATATGTATCTCCAACAAAGGCATGGGAGCGTGTGACAACTAGAAAGGTGGAATTGTTAACAAAACCCTGGGAAAGAAAGACAGTGACTGACACACCAAGTACAACCCACACTTCGTTACAAACATCAACATATTCACAACTTGACAACGATACATCAACAACAGCAGGTGCTGCAGAGACTGGATCTATTCTGCCGGAACACAATTTGACGCTTGCAACCAACCTGACAATTGTGGCAGATTACACTAATGTTACAGACAGGGTTGTTACAAGTGAACCAAATATGACAGCTTCTCTCTTTGATGTAACAACTGAGTCGATTATGACTACTCCCACAATTAAAGTTGAGTCAAGTATAACCACTCCCACAATTAAAGTTGAGTCAAATATGTCCACTCCCACAATTAAAGTTGAGTCAAATATGTCCACTCCCACAATTAAAGTTGAGTCAAATATGACCATTTCTTCAGTTGAAACTATGGCTGAATCCAATATGACCACCCCTTTAACTAAAGAAACAACAACATATGAATTAAATATTACTACTCCAACACCTGAAGTAACAACAATCGAGCCAGATATTACTACTCCAACACCTGAAGTAACAACAATCGAGCCAGATATTACTACTCCAACACCTGAAGTAACAACAATCGAGCCAGATATTACTACTCCAACACCTGAAGTAACAACAACTGAGCCAAATATTACTACTCCAACACCTGAAGTAACAACAACTGAGCCAAATATTACTACTCCAACACCTGAAGTAACAACAACCGAGCCAGATATTACTACTCTGACACCTGAAGTAACAACAATCGAGCCAGATATTACTACTCTGACACCTGAAGTAACAACAACCGAGCCAGATATTACTACTCTGACACCTGAAGTAACAACAACCGAGCCAGATATTACTACTCTGACACCTGAAGTAACAACAATCGAGCCAGATATTACTACTCCAACACCTGAAGTAACAACAACTGAGCCAAATATTACTACTCCAACACCTGAAGTAACAACAACTGAGCCAAATATTACTACTCCAACACCTGAAGTAACAACAACCGAGCCAGATATTACTACTCTGACACCTGAAGTAACAACAACCGAGCCAGATATTACTACTCTGACACCTGAAGTAACAACAATCGAGCCAGATATTACTACTCCAACACCTGAAGTAACAACAACTGAGCCAAATATTACTACTCCAACACCTGAAGTAACAACAACTGAGCCAAATATTACTACTCCAACACCTGAAGTAACAACAACCGAGCCAGATATTACTACTCTGACACCTGAAGTAACAACAATCGAGCCAGATATTACTACTCTGACACCTGAAGTAACAACAACCGAGCCAGATATTACTACTCTGACACCTGAAGTAACAACAATCGAGCCAGATATTACTACTCCAACACCTGAAGTAACAACAATCGAGCCAGATATTACTACTCTGACACCTGAAGTAACAACAACTGAGCCAAATATTACTACTCCAACACCTGAAGTAACAACAATCGAGCCAGATATTACTACTCTGACACCTGAAGTAACAACAATTGAGCCAGATATTACTACACCAACACCTGAAGTAACAACAACCGAGCCAGATATTACTACACCAACACCTGAAGTAACAACAACCGAGCCAGATATTACTACACCAACACCTGAAGTAACAACAATTGAGCCAGATATTACTACACCAACACCTGAAGTAACAACAATCGAGCCAAATATTACTACTCCAACACCTGAAGTAACAACAATCGAGCCAGATATTACTACTCTGACACCTGAAGTAACAACAATTGAGCCAGATATTACTACACCAACACCTGAAGTAACAACAACCGAGCCAGATATTACTACACCAACACCTGAAGTAACAACAATCGAGCCAGATATTACTACTCTGACACCTGAAGTAACAACAATTGAGCCAGATATTACTACACCAACACCTGAAGTAACAACAATCGAGCCAGATATTACTACTATGACACTTGAAGTAACAACTGAGCCAAATATTACTACTCCAACACCTGAAGTAACAACAACCGAGCCAGATATTACTACTCCAACACCTGAAGTAACAACAACCGAGCCAGATATTACTACACCTGAAGTAACAACAACCGAGCCAGATATTACTACACCTGAAGTAACAACAACCGAGCCAGATATTACTACACCTGAAGTAACAACAACCGAGCCAGATATTACTACACCTGAAGTAACAACAACCGAGCCAGATATTACTACACCTGAAGTAACAACAACCGAGCCAGATATTACTACACCTGAAGTAACAACAACCGAGCCAGATATTACTACACCTGAAGTAACAACAACCGAGCCAGATATTACTACACCTGAAGTAACAACAACCGAGCCAGATATTACTACGCCTGAAGTAACAACAACCGAGCCAGATATTACTACTCCTGAAGTAACAACAACCGAGCCAGATATTACTACTCCTGAAGTAACAACAACCGAGCCAGATATTACTACTCTGAGACCTGAAGTAACAACAACCACGCCAGATATTACTACTCCTGAAGTAACAACAACCGAGCCAGATATTACTACTCCTGAAGTAACAACAACCGAGCCAGATATTACTACTCTGACACCTGAAGTAACAAAAACCAAGCCGGATATTACTACTCCAACACCTGAAGTAACAACCGTGCCAGATATTACCACTCCGACACCTGAAGTAACAAGTGAACTTATGACCATGTCCTCGACAGAAACTGCCAGGACTGAACCATTCACAGAAACACTACAGCCTGGAGTTACACCTGCTGAATTACATACAACAGCCTGGGAACTTGCAACAGCACCCTCCGTTGATAACTCCACAACTCAATCTAGAGATGAAAGGACTGTTGAAAGCACACAAGCATTTAATACGACCAGCGAGAGACTGCCTTGGATCGAAACTCATGCCGTGGAAACATTCACACTCCAGCCACAAATAAGGACCACAAAATACCCAAAATTGACCTCTGCATCAGTTACATTAAGTACTAAAAGTACATTACAGTACAATGACACAGTCTCAAGAACAGACAGTACTTATGTAATTTCAGAAAGTACATCTCCATACGAAGGTATGACTTCTCAAATGCCAGTTACTAGTTCTTCAACTGTTGCAGAACTTGAACATAGTTCTTCTTCTTATGGACTTTCAGACTCCTCAACACCATTTGGAGATGAATCTTCTGAAGCCACAACACCGACTTCCACTGTTAGAACAATGGTTGTCTTGCCTCAAATTGTGACCCATCCTGAAGAATCTGCCACACTAAAGCCAATTGTCACCTCCCCCACAAAAAGCAGCACTACTCAAGCCAGCTCTACAAGCATCACCACAGAGTCCAGAAATACCTCATTAATCCAAGATACCAGCAGTGGCCTCCCATCATCTACTGCGCCATCTGGTAGTGCTTCTGCTACAATTTCAACCCAAGAACCATCTACAACAGACCGGGTTGAGGAAACCACCCAGTCAAGTACCCAACCAAGCCAGCTGAAGCTTCACATTGAGACGCATAAAGTGGAGTACTGGACACTGATGACCGCAAAGAGTCCATCCACAACACGAATGCACACTGCTGGCGATTTAGTCACGGACATAAGCAAAGTTGACAAAACAACACCATTAGAAAGAACCACCACAAGGGCTGCGAAAGAAGGAAGCATACATGAAGACTCTACGGCATCTCCTGCTAACTTCAGCACCACTCACTCAATGTTGATAATAAAAGTTCACCCACCTGAAGCTGTGACGCTGAAGCCAATAGTTGCTTCAACTGCTGACACAGGACCCGCTTCTGGTCAGCCGACCAAACAGACCACAGTTCCTGTAGACAAGGTGGTGTCCTCTCCTGCACCAAAGCATGAGTCCATAAAGATCCAGACTTACCCAGTAGAGCAATTTACACTAAAACCGCACAGTGGAATACATTTAACCTCAGCTGAAGCTGAGCTAACCACATCTGAATCTATGAAAACCACACCAGAATCTATGAAACCACCACCTGAAGTTGTGACCACACCCACAGCTGTGGCAGCCACACCTGAAGCTGTGACAACACCCGAAGCTGTGACAACACCCAAAGCTGTGGTGGCCACACCTGAAGCTGTGGTGACCACACCTGAAGCTGTGGCGACCACACCTGAAGCTGTGACCACACCTAAAGATATTACCACACCTGAAGCTGTGACAACCACACCCAAAGCTGTGACAACCACTCCTGAAGCTGTGACAACCACACCAGAAGCTGTGATCACAACACCTAAAGCTGTGACAACCACACCTGAAGCTGCGAGAACCACACCTGAAGCTGCGACAACCACACCTGAAGCTGCGACCACACCCAAATCTATGACAACCATACCCAAAGCTTTGACAACCACACATGAAGCTGTGTCCACACCCAAATCTATGACGACCACACCCAAAGCTTTGACAACCACACCCAAAACTGTGACAACCACACCCAAAGCTGTGAAAACCACAGCTGTGACAACCACACCAGAAGCTGTGACCACAACACCTGAAGCTGTGACAACCAGACCCAAAGCTGTGACAACCAAACCCAAAGCTGTGACAACCAGACCCAAAGCCGTGACAACCAGACCCAAAGCTGTGACAACCACACTCAAAGCTGTGACCACCACACCCGAAGCTGTGACTACCACACCTGAAGCTGTGACTACCACACCTGAAGCTGTGACCACCACACCTGAATCTATTCTTTCGACCATCTCTACCTTTGTTTACACCAAGCTGTCAACAATTTTAGGAGAGAACAGCACGATTCACCACAGCAGGTCACAAACAACAACCGAGAAACAAATCACTAGCAGCGGAGCCAAGTTAATAACCCCAAAACCAGCAAATGTAACAACAGGAAAGGAAGCAGATGGACAACTCCACAGTTCAAAGGAACCTGCAGTGGACACCACAGAAGGCACAAGTCCAGCAACAACCAAATGGCAGCTCTCAACGGACATATCTGATGTTCATTCAGAGACGGAAGCAACTCCAACAGCGGAAACCACAATCTGGCCAGAGAGGAGAATCAAGAAACCACGGGTTTACAGAGGCCGCACCATTTTAGTCAGAAGAAAACCCCGAGTAAGCGCACCTACAAAACCTTCACAGAATGCGACCTCTGAGGGTAAAGTGACAATTGACGGGTTTGTTAGGAACGTGCTGAAAATCGGCAATGAAACGGCGTCTGCAACATTACGTCGGGCCAGAGAGACCCTGAGAAAATCCTTGGAGCAGCTGGCGCAGTTATGGCACCAGTGTGTCCAAGGAATAGTAGAAGTGGTAGTACCAGCCGGCAGAGGCTTTGTAGATTACGGCCAACAATTATCTCTAGCATACAAAAATATCAGACAAGCTTATGAATATGGCAGCAGTGCATTACGGAAAACTTACAACCATATCTCCAGCCAGCTGACCAGCTACTACGACGACTTGATCAGCTACTTTCAGAATGCTTACAATTACTATGCTGACTTTCTGCAAGTCAGCATATGGAGAAGAAAGAGGAGATAAATCAGGGTCAAGCGTGAGAGTAGCATGTGGCATCTCTGATCAATAAATCATAATTGTAGAAAACGTCAACTACCTGCTAAACACACGAGATATAAACCTGTCTGTTTTATCAATTTATACAGGGTGTTTGTACAGCCTCGCTACACTTTGTATGTAGAACTATTTTGAAAAAATAAGTACATGACATCATCAAAAATGTGCTAAAGAATTCATTAAATGAGTCACAATAGTCACTGCTAGGGTCTAACGCTGTTTTCGGGAAGCTGGAAAGTACCAATGAAGTATTCATTATAACTTATTCAACAGAAATATTCTTTAAAAAAAGTTGTTTAAAAGTTGACAGGGTCGACTTCATTGCACCGGGTGTTTATCCCATGTGGCTCAGTCTCTTTCTGCAGCGAACTGCCAAAAGCGTCGCACAAAGCACAAACTTTGTTGCTCCAACGACGACCCCAGAAGTCTCCAGAAAAAAAAATGGACTCGTGAACCGAAGGACACGGCCCGGAATCGAACACACAACCTTCGGAGCCTAACGGCTTGACCACTTCGCCATGGAGCTCCTTACATAAATAATCATGATAAATTATTCAACAAATGTCTAACCGTAATGCGATGAGGAGGTTATTTATCAGGAAATCTTGCTATAAATATTTGAACAACCATCCGTGTGTATCGACCGCCATTTTGAAACACTTGTTCAACCAAAGAAATTCTTTCTTCCGTTGATAACACCATTATTCTGTTGGAAGTGCAAAGAATTACTCCAGCAGACAACAGCCATTCACTGCATATTGCATCACGATGGATATGGAGCATGTATTTTATTTTTCAAAAGTGTTCTACATACAAAGTGTAGTGAGACTTTACAAACACCCAGTATTTGCTGCTGCCTTTTGTTATTTCCATAGATATCCATGTTTTCATTTTTATGTTATTACTTCTGTATTTTCACTCATTGTATTATTATTGTTAGTTTTACTCTGGTGTGTATCTTTGCTGCATACTCACTAGTGAGTACTAGTGTTATATTAATATATCTTTAACATTCAGTATATACAGGGTGTTTTTAAAGTCTCACTACATTTTGTATATAGAACAGCTTTTGTTGGAGAGTATGTCTTTTGTTTGCAAGACGGAAAGCATACTCTCCAACAAACAGTTGTTCTAAATACAAAAGTCAGTGAGACTTTACAAACACTCTGTATAATAATTTACTCTTCATTCATTATCAGCCTCATTATTTGACATTGGACTGCCATTCCGTATATGTATTTTATAGCTGTTCATTGGCATTTTATTGCTGTTGTTATTGCGTGCTGCCAATGACAGTGCTAATCCACTGAAATATGTCTATATTTTTTTTATACTGTGGAATTAACAGCATACCTGCTTTGCACATTTATTTAATAAACAGTTCAAATCATCAAAAAAGTTTAGATTGTTTGGACAATCATTGCCATTATGTTATTGCATTTCTGTCACCAACCGTTTGTTCATTGTTTTACGATTTGTCTAATATCTTGTAAGATCAATCTGAATGATTTGTGTACATTAAAATCACAAGTTACTGGGTTTTGTTGATATCATGTTGCTTTCTTTGTAGTCTTGCATTCTGAAAATATTGCAGGGGTTTCTAAACATTTGTTTTTTCTATTTTTATCAAATGTATATTGGGGGAAGGGCGAAAGCTCACTTGCCTTAAGCTCAAGCATAGTCCATAGACATTACTTCTAGCACACTGGACTGATGTTTGCGTGTGAAGTAGCTTTCCCTATTACCGGTGTCCCTAGCCATCAGGCAAACCCACTCTGACTTCAGAGGCACTTCTAATTTATGTCCCCAAGTCAAGGACGAGAAGTCAACATTTTAGTAAAAATGTCCGGTCAGCTGATTATTTTAAGAACAAGTGCTCTTATCCATTCAGCCATGCTACCCCAACAGTAAATGACTTAGCCCAGTGTTTCCCAACGTGGGGCCCACGCCCCACAGGGGGGCAATTTGACTGTTAAGGGGGGCAATTTGAAAATGGAAGAAATCGGCTGAATATAACAAAACGGGGAGACTTGAGACTGAAGTTAACTGAATTGGAACCTGACATAAGATCTCTTTGCAGCAAGCATCAAGCGCAAGGATCTCACTAAATTTAAATAATAAATAATTACTAATAATTAAAATAATATAGAAAAATCTTTCATTAAAATTATTTTGTACTTGAATTTCAGTTCTCCATTATGTTTTGAAAATTTACTTACTGTTTGCTCAATAATTACCTAGTGATTTCTTCCTAAAACCTATCATTCAAGTTTCTTTAGTGAACATTTCAATTTTTGAATATTAAAAATAATGTATATGTTGAGGGGGGGGGGGGGGGGGGGGGGGAGGGAGGGGGGGGTATGGGGCGGGGGAGGGGGGCAATATGAATTTTATAAAGGCTTAAGTGGGGCATGGTACAAAAAAGGTTGGGTAACACTGAACTTAGCCTGTTATCAGACAAAAACAACCACCAACAGTAAATGACTTAGCCTGTTATCACAGACAAAAACAACCACCAACAGTAAATGACTTAGCCTGTTATCACAGACAAAAACAACCACCAACAGTAAATGACTTAGCCTGTTATCACAGACAAAAACAACCACCAACAGTAAATGACTTAGCCTGTTATCACAGACAAAAACAACCACCAACAGTAAATGACTTAGCCTGTTATCACAGACAAAAACAACCACCAACAGTAAATGACTTAGCCTGTTATCAGACAAAAACAACCACCAACAGTAAATGACTTAGCCTGTTATCACAGACAAAAACAACCACCAACAGTAAATGACTTAGCCTGTTATCACAGACAAAAACAACCGCCAACTGTAAATGACTTAGCCTGTTATCACAGACAAAAACAACCACCAACAGTAAATGACTTAGCCTGTTATCACAGACAAAAACAACCACCAACAGTAAATGACTTAGCCTGTTATCACAGACAAAAACAACCACCAACAGTAAATGACTTAGCCTGTTATCACAGACAAAAACTACCACCAACTGTAAATGACTTAGCCTGTTATCACAGACAAAAACAACCACCAACAGTAAATGACTTAGCCTGTTATCACAGACAAAAACAATCACCAACAGTAAATGACTTAGCCTGTTATCACAGACAAAAACAACCACCAACAGTAAATGACATAACCTGTTATCACAGACAAAAACAACCACCAACAGTAAATGACTTAGCCTGTTATCACAGACAAAAACAACCACCAACAGTAAATGACATAACCTGTTATCACAGACAAAAACAACCACCAACAGTAAATGACTTAGCCTGTTATCACAGACAAAAACAACCACCAACAGTAAATGACTTAGCCTGTTATCACAGACAAAAACAACCACCAACAGTAAATGACATAACCTGTTATCACAGACAAAAACAACCACCAACAGTAAATGACTTAGCCTGTTATCACAGACAAAAACAACCACCAACAGTAAATGACTTAGCCTGTTATCACAGACAAAAACAACCACCAACAGTAAATGACATAGCCTGTTATCACAGACAAAAACAACCACCAACAGTAAATGACTTAGCCTGTTATCACAGACAAAAACAACCACCAACAGTAAATGACTTAGCCTGTTATCACAGACAAAAACAACCACCAACAGTAAATGACTTAGCCTGTTATCACAGACAAAAACAACCACCAACAGTAAATGACTTAGCCTGTTATCACAGACAAAAACAACCACCAACAGTAAATGACTTAGCCTGTTATCACAGACAAAAACAACCACCAACAGTAAATGACTTAGCCTGTTATCACAGACAAAAACAACCACCAACAGTAAATGACTTAGCCTGTTATCACAGACAAAAACAACCACCAACAGTAAATGACTTAGCCTGTTATCACAGACAAAAACAACCACCAACAGTAAATGACTTAGCCTGTTATCAGACAAAAACAACCACCAACAGTAAATGACTTAGCCTGTTATCACAGACAAAAACAACCACCAACAGTAAATGACTTAGCCTGTTATCACAGACAAAAACAACCGCCAACTGTAAATGACTTAGCCTGTTATCACAGACAAAAACAACCACCAACAGTAAATGACTTAGCCTGTTATCACAGACAAAAACAACCACCAACAGTAAATGACTTAGCCTGTTATCACAGACAAAAACAACCACCAACAGTAAATGACTTAGCCTGTTATCACAGACAAAAACTACCACCAACTGTAAATGACTTAGCCTGTTATCACAGACAAAAACAACCACCAACAGTAAATGACTTAGCCTGTTATCACAGACAAAAACAATCACCAACAGTAAATGACATAACCTGTTATCACAGACAAAAACAACCACCAACAGTAAATGACATAGCCTGTTATCACAGACAAAAACAACCACCAACAGTAAATGACATAACCTGTTATCACAGACAAAAACAACCACCAACAGTAAATGACTTAGCCTGTTATCACAGACAAAAACAACCACCAACAGTAAATGACTTAGCCTGTTATCACAGACAAAAACAACCACCAACAGTAAATGACATAACCTGTTATCACAGACAAAAACAACCACCAACAGTAAATGACTTAGCCTGTTATCACAGACAAAAACAACCACCAACAGTAAATGACTTAGCCTGTTATCACAGACAAAAACAACCACCAACAGTAAATGACATAGCCTGTTATCACAGACAAAAACAACCACCAACAGTAAATGACTTAGCCTGTTATCACAGACAAAAACAACCACCAACAGTAAATGACTTAGCCTGTTATCACAGACAAAAACAACCACCAACAGTAAATGACTTAGCCTGTTATCACAGACAAAAACAACCACCAACAGTAAATGACTTAGCCTGTTATCACAGACAAAAACAACCACCAACAGTAAATGACTTAGCCTGTTATCACAGACAAAAACAACCACCAACAGTAAATGACTTAGCCTGTTATCACAGACAAAAACAACCACCAACAGTAAATGACTTAGCCTGTTATCACAGACAAAAACAACCACCAACAGTAAATGACTTAGCCTGTTATCACAGACAAAAACAACCACCAACAGTAAATGACTTAGCCTGTTATCACAGACAAAAACAACCACCAACAGTAAATGACTTAGCCTGTTATCACAGACAAAAACAACCACCAACAGTAAATGACTTAGCCTGTTATCACAGACAAAAACAACCACCAACAGTAAATGACTTAGCCTGTTATCACAGACAAAAACAACCAACAACAGTAAATGACTTAGCCTGTTATCACAGACAAAAACAACCACCAACAGTAAATGACTTAGCCTGTTATCACAGACAAAAACAACCACCAACAGTAAATGACTTAGCCTGTTATCACAGACAAAAACAACCACCAACAGTAAATGACTTAGCCTGTTATCACAGACAAAAACAACCACCAACAGTAAATAACTTAGCCTGTTATCACAGACAAAAACAACCACCAACAGTAAATGACTTAGCCTGTTATCACAGACAAAAGCAACCACCAACAGTAAATGACTTAGCCTGTTATCACAGACAAAAACAACCACCAACAGTAAATGACTTAGCCTGTTATCACAGACAAAAACAACCACCAACAGTAAATGACTTAGCCTGTTATCACAGACAAAAACAACCACCAACAGTAAATGACTTAGCCTGTTATCACAGACAAAAACAACCACCAACAGTAAATGACTTAGCCTGTTATCACAGACAAAAACAACCACCAACAGTAAATGACTTAGCCTGTTATCACAGACAAAAACAACCACCAACAGTAAATGACTTAGCCTGTTATCACAGACAAAAACAACCACCAACAGTAAATGACTTAGCCTGTTATCACAGACAAAAACAACCACCAACAGTAAATGACTTAGCCTGTTATCACAGACAAAAACAACCACCAACAGTAAATGACTTAGCCTGTTATCACAGACAAAAACAACCAACAACAGTAAATGACTTAGCCTGTTATCACAGACAAAAACAACCACCAACAGTAAATGACTTAGCCTGTTATCACAGACAAAAACAACCACCAACAGTAAATGACTTAGCCTGTTATCACAGACAAAAACAACCACCAACAGTAAATGACTTAGCCTGTTATCACAGACAAAAACAACCACCAACAGTAAATGACTTAGCCTGTTATCACAGACAAAAACAACCACCAACAGTAAATGACTTAGCCTGTTATCACAGACAAAAACAACCACCAACAGTAAATGACTTAGCCTGTTATCACAGACAAAAACAACCACCAACAGTAAATGACTTAGCCTGTTATCACAGACAAAAACAACCACCAACAGTAAATGACTTAGCCTGTTATCACAGACAAAAACAACCAACAACAGTAAATGACTTAGCCTGTTATCACAGACAAAAACAACCACCAACAGTAAATGACTTAGCCTGTTATCACAGACAAAAACAACCAACAACAGTAAATGACTTAGCCTGTTATCACAGACAAAAACAACCACCAACAGAAAATGACTTAGCCTGTTATCACAGACAAAAACAACCAACAACAGTAAATGACTTAGCCTGTTTTCACAGACAAAAACAACCACCAACAGTAAATGACTTAGCCTGTTATCACAGACAAAAACAACCACCAACAGTAAATGACTTAGCCTGTTATCACAGACAAAAACAACCACCAACAGTAAATGACATAACCTGTTATCACAGACAAAAACAACCAACAAACACATTCTATCTATAGTGATTGCACAGGAGATGTGAACTTATAGCAGATATCTGCTGGCACTGGAAAAATGCTCAGTTAGTTGTCACTAAGTGTTTATTCTTTTGTCCCGGCACCCCTACAAATCACCGCTGGGTGTAAGGTTAGTCTCTTTTAAAAAAGAAATATTCATGTTTTACTTGCATGTTTGTCCCGTATACAGGGTGTTTGTAAAGTCTCACTACACTTTGCACGTACAACATATTTAAAAAAATTCTTTCTTCCGTTGCATATTGCTTCACGATGGACTGTGGAGCACATTTTTTTGATGACATGTTTCAAATTTGTTCTACATACAAAGAGTAGTGAGACTTTACTAACACCCGGTAGATAAAGCAGAGGACAGATTAGCTGGGTCTGTACCGTTAGGTGCTGTATTGGTTCTTATAAGGCACATGTAGTCGCGACCCTTTGGGATCATGTGTGTTGCGTAGATGAACAGATAAATCACAGCCTAAAGAGAATGGAGCAGAAGGAGTGACCACAGGATCTGGCTGACAATCAGTACTCTGAGGGAAGGTCAGATGGACACACAACCAAACTGCAACCTGTACCATTAGTGAAGGAATTCTTCGCTGGTTGTTAAAGTTGAAGATGAAGCATATATGGGAGTGTCCTGAGTGTGGTGGTGATGGTTCTTGACCCAATTCAAGATAGATGAAGCAACGTGTCACTGTTTCTTTGGATGCCTGGTCACACATGGGAGATCAAGACCCTCCAGTTCTCTCTCTCTCGTCTGACCTTTGGATGAAGCTGGTGATACTGATGCTGTTATTTGATGCCTAACTGTTTGAGCTTATTGAATTTCGGAATCAACATCTGCACTTGGGACATTCCCACACAAGCCCCGTCCCATTCTTCAAATACCACTGAAGAGCTCCCATGAAATACATCTTTCTCTGTCTTCCACTGCCTCTCCTGCCAGGTGTTTCCCAAATAAAGTTAATTTCCCTATTCCACATCTTTTTCTTTTATATGCCTCCAACAATATATGTCTTTTCTTTGTGGTTTTAATGAGTGATCCCTAACACCTGCAGTTTCAATAACCCATGGTTCTGTATTCTTTCCTCTCCATGATATTCTCAAATATCCTCTCAAAACCCACATCTCCACTACCCCCAGAACCATCACTGTTTCATTGTTCATTCAAGACAATCAATGACACGTGACATGACATTCATCAATTTATTAGTGTAGAAAAGCTTGTTTCAATTACATTACAAACAAGTGAAACGAGAAATAGTATTCTCATGAAATAACATAACAAATTTCAGAACAATCAATTCTAAAAACAATGTAACTAACTATCAAACATTAGTTCAAATGGCAACTTCAAACAGAACATTGTGCACATCTGACTGAGAAAAACTGGAAAGATGAAAACCAAGAAATGCAATTGTATGTTCCAATACAGACCGTTATATCATAATGCAGGCACCCCTGTAATAGAGAAGCACATTCGTCTACAGCCCTAGAAGTGTGGCCTCCTGATCCCCCTGGGGTAACTCACACACTAAACCCCATGAGGTAACTCATTGATCGATTCTCCCATGAGATATTCTTTGTCAGAACAAAAGGCGAAGACCACTCATCATCCAACGAGATTTAAATTAAGGTGAATATGAAGATAACTGATGGGACCAATATGTGCCTGGAATGTTTTCTTGGCGGTGTGGGCAGTAGATTGGTGTCACACTAGAAGAAGGATGTGGCACATTGAACATTGTATTGGCTTGTTTTAAATAATTTACCAGTGTGATTTCTGCTGCCCCAAAAGTCACTAAGGTGGGGACAGCTGAGAGTGACTTGGATTTAATCAGAAAGATATAATACAGGCACAAAAATGCAACCACCCCAGTTACTTGTAGCGCGGGGTCAATATCGGGCAAGATTTGTATCTGGCAGGACGAACGCTCTGTGCGCCCACCAGTGTCATCTGTGTTGTGATCTCGACCATGAGGTATAAGACCAGGGGTATCACTCAAGTATTGTTGATGTCAACATACCATCAATTGCCAATTAACCACATATTAGCCATGAGCGTAGTATTATTAACAATGACCATAACTCGCCTATGGCACCATCACAATCCCCCAAGAGGTATGTCCCAGACCAATTACAATCTCCCTTGACGTATGTCACAGACCAATCACAATCATCCCCCATGAATATGTCACAGACCAATCACAATCATCCCCCATGAGGTATGTTACAGACCAATCACAATCATCCCCCATGAGGTATGTCACAGACCAATCACAATCCCCCATGAATATGTCACAGACCAATCACAATCATCCCCCATGAGGTATGTCACAGACCAATCACAATCATCCCCCATGAGGTATGTCACAGACCAATCACAATCATCCCCCATGAGGTATGTCACAGACCAATCACAATCATCCCCCATGACGTATGTCACAGACCAATCACAATCATCCCCCATGACGTATGTCACAGACCAATCACAATCATCCCCCATGAGGTATGTCACAGACCAATCACAATAATCCCCCATGAGGTATGTCACAGACCAATCACAATCATCCCCCATGAATATGTCACAGACCAATCACAATCATCCCCCATGAATATGTCACAGACCAATCACAATCATCCCCCATGAGGTATGTCACAGACCAATCACAATCATCCCCCATGAGGTATGTCACAGACCAATCACAATCATCCCCCATGAATATGTCACAGACCAATCACAATCATCCCCCATGAGGTATGTCACAGACCAATCACAATCATCCCCCATGAGGTATGTCACAGACCAATCACAATCATCCCCCATGACGTATGTCACAGACCAATCACAATCATCCCCCATGACATTGTCACAGATCAATCACAATCATCCCCCATGAGATATGTCACAGATCAATCACAATTCCCCCATGAGTATGACACAGACCAATCACAATCCCCCATGAATATGTCAGACCAATCACAATCCCCCATGAGGTATGTCACAGACCAATCACAATCATCCCCCATGAGTATGACACAGACCAATCACAATCCCCCATGAGGTATGTCACAGACCAATCACAATCATCCCCCATGAGATATGTCACAGACCAATCACAATCCCCCATGAGTATGTCACAGACCAATCACAATCATCCCCCATGAGTATGTCACAGACCAATCACAATCATCCCCCATGAGTATGGCACAGACCAATCACAATCCCCCATGAGGTATGTCACAGACCAATCACAATCCCCCATGAGTATCTCACAGACCAATGATCTTGGGTTATTGTATAAAACTCTGAGATTGTATGTTTTTGTTTTATAAAATCACTTTGTTGGAATATTAAGGCATCCAACCCCCAGTAGACAAGACAAGTGTTTAGCACTTGCAATTACACACAACATGGCATATTTGTGAAGATAAACAGAAAATAACCTACATCTATCAATGAAATCAAAGTTTACCACTAAAAAATAAATCATTTGATAATTTTAATTGCATGAAGCATTCATCATAGTTTCACATTCCAAATAGATCCATACAAAACAAACAACAGTGAAATCAAACACATTTAACAAATCATCACTTCCTAACAGCAAATAGCAAACATGCTGCATAATGTTACAGAAACAAAAATAGCTCGCTACAAGACTTAAATACATCTCATTCACTCTAGCTGAAGCAATTCTTTTTATAATCCATGCCGTGTGGTGTTGGTGATCTTTCTGTCCACCGACCTCTGTCTCTTGGGCTGCCAGCCATTACTGTCTATGCCATGATGTCAAACTGTCCAGCATTTTCTCTTGCTTTCCCTCTGCCACTACTCCTGTGCTATCAGACCGTCACTCAAACTAAAGCAATTAACTAAATAAAGCAATTCACTGATTCTAAACAAAGCAATTCACTGACTCTAAATAAAGCAGCTCACTGACTCTAAATAAAGCAGCTCACTGACTCGCGTAGGCAGAACCTATGATTATGAGATAACACTGTTATATTAAAGATATAAATGGCAACCAACCACCACATGTGCATTAAAAACAAAAGGCATGTCCTTTATTACATGGTATAGAAAAACTAATAACCTCAACGCAAAAGAATAGTGAAAATCACAACTTACACCCATCTGGAGATCATCCGCTACATCCTGCACCCATTTTCTCTTTCGCCTTATTTCTTGCTTATGATCAGGAAGTTTTCCAGAGGATTGTTATGGGAGTGAGGTTCTTAACATAGCAAAAACAAAGACAAAACTAATATGGAGAAAGAAATATATGTTAATGAGGAAAAATTTGAGGTGGTGGACAATTTTGAATATCTTGTGTCATTCATTACCAACAATGGTGACACAATCAAACAAGTTAAAAGATGAATATCTATTGCTCTTCAAAGACTAAAACAATTGAATAAAATGTGGAGGGGGACAGATAGAACTACAGACAGAGTTTTAAGAGCATGCATCATCTTTCCCCATTGCAACATACGCCTGTGAGACCTGGACACTTACTAAACAAGCTGAACATAAATGCCTTTGAATATAAATGGTATAGAAGTGTTCTAAGTATATCTTGGATACAGAAAAGAACAAATGCATCCATACGAAAAGCGCTGAATACGGAATAAGGAGGTTGGCTACTAAAGACGATAAAACAAAGAAAATTGAAATATTTTAGTCACTTAAAACGTCATGAAAGTTTGGAGAGAACAATAATGGAGGTGTATATGCCCGGGAAGAGAGGAAAAGGAAGGCGAAAGAGAAAATGGGTGCAGGATGTAGCGGATGATCTCCAGATGGGTGTAATCGGAGGCGGGACATCTTGCTTATGATGAAGAAGGTTCTGCAAAGGACAAGCTACTGAATGATGAATGAGTAAATCCCAGTATTTAATAGCTACCTGTGATTTACTAGGCAATTTGAGTTGAGCAGTTTGCCATTGCTTTCCAAGCGGTCATTGCCACATACCATCAAAATCAACGCAGAGTGGTCTGCTACCAATCACCCAAGACTGATTTTGAACCCTCGGCTTGAAACGTCAGTGGATTATGAAACCTTCATCATCCCCTAAGCCACAGTTTCTCAACTAAACTTATGGATGACAAATCTCTCTCAACTAAACTTATGGTTGACAAATCTCTCTCTCAGCTAAACTTATGGCTGACAAATCTCTCTCAACTAAACTTATGGTTGACAAATCTGTTAAACTTATGGTTGACAAATCTCTCTCAACTAAACTTATGGTTGACACATCTCTCTCTCAACTAAACTTATGGTTGACAAATCTCTCTCTCAACTAAACTTATGGTTGACACATCTCTCTCTCTCAACTAAACTTATGGTTGACAAATCTCTCTCTCAACTAAACTTATGGTTGACAAATCTCTCTCAACTAAACTTATGGTTGACAAATCTCTCTCAACTAAACTTATTGTTGACAAATCTCAACTAAACTTATGGTTGACAAATCTCTCTCTCAGATAAACTTATGGTTGACAAATCTTTCTCTCAGCTAAACTTATGGTTGACAAATCTCTCTCAACTAAACTTATGGTTGACAAATCTCTCTCAACTAAACTTACGGATGACAAATCTCTCTCAACTAAACTTATGGATGACAAATCTCTCTCAACTAAACTTATGGTTGATAAATCTCTCTCTCTCAGCTAAACTTATGGCTGACAAATCTCTCTCAACTAAACTTATGGATGATAAATCTCTCTCAACTAAACTTATGGATGACAAATCTCTCTCAACTAAACTTATGGTTGACAAATCTCTGTTAAACTTATGGTTGACAAATCTCTCTCAACTAAACTTATGGTTGACAAATCTCTCTCTCAACTAAACTTATGGTTGACAAATCTCTCTCTCAACTAAACTTATGGTTGACAAATCTCTCTCTCAACTAAACTTATGGTTGACAAATCTCTCTCAACTAAACTTATGGTTGACAAATCTCTCTCAACTAAACTTATGGTTGACAAATCTTTCTCTCAGCTAAACTTATGGTTGACAAATCTCTCTCAACTAAACTTATGGCTGACAAATCTCTCTCAACTAAACTTATGGATGACAAATCTCTCTCAACTAAACTTATGGTTGACAAAACTCTCAATTAAACTTTGGATGACAGAACTGACTCAACCAAACATATAAATGCCACAACAGAAACTATAAATGATAGACCTCTATACATTTAGAATGCATGAGCAAAACATATAAATCATTTGTAGCGAGAGCCGCAGTAGCACAGAAGCTAGACTGCCACCTACTGGTCATGGATTTGATTCCGCATGGAAACTGACCTGAGCTCTCAGGTCGACCCAGCCTAAAAGAGATACCAGGAAAAGCCTTGGCACCACACCACCTAATGAGTGTCAATTGGGCTACAGAAATATGGATCTACACCATACACCTAATACCCCTTAATGTGCGTAAAAGGGTCCCTGTGCTTTACTTAGACAGATAAAGCAGTCAAAGAAATTATGGAGAAAGACTCAGCGGAGCTCAGGACAAGTCATTGGATGGCAGATGATCAATTCAGAGCAGGCTAGTTCCCCGAATGGAGCAAGCGCATTTCGATGACAATAAATAGTCACATTACCTAAACGTTTTCATTT
Organism: Cepaea hortensis; assembly: GCA_963921405.1. Classification (NCBI taxonomy): domain Eukaryota; kingdom Metazoa; phylum Mollusca; class Gastropoda; order Stylommatophora; family Helicidae; genus Cepaea; species Cepaea hortensis. Next base: position 18,036,779 of record OY992892.1, read on the forward strand.
CAAATAATTTGACAATCATAATGAAACTTACAATCAACTCTTCATGTCTATATATAAAACATAAAATTTACAAGTGAACTGTACACTTTGATAAAAATAACTCCCAGGTGTATGATTTCAGGAGCTCAGAAATATGTAGTTGGTTCTGGGGTTTGACAAGCGACAATCGCTATTTTGGGGATTTGGCAACAAGCCACAATCACTTTTCTGGGCTTTGACAACAAGCCGCAATCACTTTTCTGGGCTTTGACAACAAGCTGCAATCACTTTTCTGGGTTTTGACAACAAGCCGCAATCACTTTTCTGGGGTTTGACAACAAGCCGCAATCACTTTTCTGGGGTTTGACAACAGGTCACAATCACTTTTCTGGGCTTTGACAACAAACCGCAATCACTTTTCTGGGCTTTGACAACAGGCTACAATCACTTTTCTGGGGTTTGACAACAGGCTACAATCACTTTTCTGGGGTTTGACAAGTCACAATAACTTTTCTGGGGTTTGACAACAAGCCGCAATAACTTTTCTGGGCTTTGACAACAAGCCGCAATCACTTTTCTGGGCTTTGACAACAAGCCGCAATCACTTTTCTGGGCTTTGACAACAAGCCGCAATCACTTTTCTGGGCTTTGACAACAAGCCGCAATCACTTTTCTGGGCTTTGACAACAAGCCGCAATCACTTTTCTGGGCTTTGACAACAAGCCGCAATCACTTTTCTGGGCTTTGACAACAAGCCGCATTCACTTTTCTGGGCTTTGACAACAAGCCGCAATCACTTTTCAGGGCTTTGACAACAAACCGCAATCACTTTTCTGGGCTTTGACAAGCCGCATTCACTTTTCTGGGCTTTGACAACAAGCCGCAATCACTTTTCTGGGCTTTGACAACAAGCCGCAATCACTTTTCTGGGCTTTGACAAGCCGCATTCACTTTTCTGGGCTTTGACAACAAGCCGCAATCACTTTTCAGGGCTTTGACAACAAGCCGCAATCACTTTTCTAGGCTTTGAAAACAAGCCGCAATCACTTTTCTGGGCTTTGACAAGCCGCAATCACTTTTCTGGGTTTTGACAACAAGCCGCAATCACTTTTCTGGGGTTTGACAACAAGCCGCAATCACTTTTCTGGGCTTTGACAAGCCGCAATCACTTTTCTGGGGTTTGACAACAGGTCACAATCACTTTTCTGGGCTTTGACAACAAGCCGCATTCACTTTTCTGGGCTTTGACAACAAGCCGCAATCACTTTTCTGGGCTTTGACAACAAGCCGCAATCACTTTTCTGGGGTTTGACAAGCCGCAATCACTTTTCTGGGGTTTGACAAGTCACAATCACTTTTCTGGGGTTTGACAACAAGCCGCAATCACTTTTCTGGGGTTTGACAAGCCATAATCACTTTTCTGGGGTTTGACAACAAGCCACAATCACTTTTCTGGGGTTTGACAGCAAACCACAATCACTTTTATGGGGTTTGACAGGAAGCCACAATCACCTTTCTGAGGTTTGACAAGCCACAACACTCTGAACACGAGTTTTATATTTTAAAAAAAAGAAAAAAGTTCCCAGTTTTGGTGGTGTAGTGTGTGTGTGTTTAAGGGGAGGGGGGGGGGGGGGGGGCGCGGTCACTTCACCTCATAGCTATGATCTGACATGTAAAGTTCTGAGTATCAGGAGCTGCGGTGGCCAGTCAGTATGCTTATCAACACTGGCCCAGGAGTTCTATCAACAGTATATCAGTATTCTCTCCTTTAGTGTCCAGCTCTGAGCTGATTCAGACTTGTAATATTGGTACCTAATAGTTTTCACAATTGTTTGGTGAAGCAAGGTAATGATCACCCTATCTTACTAAGCTGTGAAGGCCTTACACCTCACTCCTCTGTCAGAACCTGCTCTCCCACAAGTTTTCCACATGTAGCACTCACACATACAAACACACACAACAACATTTGAAACTTAGAAAAAAGAAAGCAACACACAGATTCTCCCTTCACTTCTTTTTCTCTGCAGCAGCTTTCTTCTGCAAGGCCTTTCTCCTGGCCTGGGCCATGAAATCTAAGGTCACAGACGCAGGGATAAACTGCATATAGAAATCCTGCAATGAAAATGATCCAACAATCAATGACAATACTGTTTGAGACAACAGGTGTTTGTGCATACAAAAATATATACAGTGCAGACCTGATAAGGTGAACTCACCTGGGACCCAAGAAAAAGTTCCTCTTATAAGAAGAGCTCAAGGATGCAGAAATGCATGTACAATGTAATATTGTTCTTCACAACAGACATCTGTCACACCTGAGATCGCCTTCTGTGATTTTCACTATCTAAAACAGATAAATGGGGTACATGGTGCTAACCTGTATCTTCACATTAACTGGCACTCCATGGGCGATGTGGTCAATACCACGCCAGCTGCCTTTACATCCCAGCTCATTTCCTGGTACAGGCTCAAACAACCAGAATATAAATGCATCAGACTGAAGCATTACAACTCATTCTTCCACAACCAACCTTCCAGTACAAATGCACTGCATCCTCTCCATCATGTCTTTCATCTTGTGAGTGTTTAATGCTTATCAATAATTTCAGTCACTTGTACTTCAATTGGCCAGTTGGTAATTTCAACAACTTGTACTTCAATCTGCCAGTTTGTAAATATAGCTTAAACATTTATTCATTAGCAATAAATGATCCTGATTTCTCAACAGCTGTGACTTCAGCTACACCAAGTCTCTCTGCGCATATTAACCAGCTCATTAGTCCATCTGTCTCCCTGGTCGAGGGGTTAGCAGCTTTCTCCGTAACCCTGAATACTCTCATGGTTGATGAGCACACGAGAGTTGGAAGCAGTTCGAGTCGCGCCAGTTACTTAGATATGGAGCCAGTAGCTCAAAAAGTCGTGGCGTGCTGATGAGCGTAATCCTAGCCTAGGAATCAACATACAGCTGAAAGATGCTCATGTTGACCACAATATGCTGAAACAGGATGGAAACACGGAAAAAATAAAAATTATTCCATCTGCCACTATTGTTACCTCCAAGGCTTTCTTTCAAAGTGATCTTAAACGTCGACCTAAAGTTTACGCATGTATCTATTCTCTGGGCCAGGCATCAACAGTCTTTAGAGATATTTACAGTCTGACCAGATCTGAGTGTTTAGCTCTTCCACTTGTCGATTGTCTTTGAGCATTGTATGTTTCCTTGTTGATTATCTGTTGGTACAATGTCCTTCTAAACACAACGTAGTTTCACAGTAGATACTGCTGCATGGGGCTGAAGTGGTAACTCATGGCATATTCCAGGCACAAATAGTAAACAACAAAAATCATCTCTCAAGGCCTGGAAGATGTGGTTTTGTAGAACAATGCCAGAAATTCCTTCAACAGCCAAAAGTGAGTAATCTGTTTTCAAAGATGCTAAAACACAAATTTTGTTTATATTAAAACTTATCACAACTATCAGAAACAGGCAGTCAGCATTTGTTTTGCTACATTATGAGAAGATAAAATAAACTGGAACCTGTGATGCCTGGAAAGAGCGATAGAGGGAGAAAGTGAGAGAAGATTCTTGACAGCCACGTGTCATGGCATGAATTAATACAAGCTGCAGGAGACCACGGGATATGAAGCAGCAAGAACACCCATGTAGCTAACAAGGCACTTGATGACTATATGGTGATAATATTCCTAGTCTTGGTATAATGATTTAGGGTGGTCAATTCCAATCCTCATCATTGTCACTCCCCACAGAATTCGTAAAATTTAGCCGTCCCTATTTTATGAGGACAGGTCAGGAGCCATGCCAGTCTGACAGAAGAAAGCTGCAAGTGCCAGGGAATTGAGTCCAGACCATATTCTGGGGAAACAACATACTAGCCACTATGTTACTATCATAGCTCACCTGTTACCAATACCCATAAGGAAAGCCAAGAACAGCAACAATGCAACCTTCATGAGGCAAATAGGTATGTCGGTAGAAGACTGGCTACATCAGCCTGTAGAGAATGTAGCCACAAAATCCAAGGAATGAGGAACTGATAATGAAGTCAGTTAATATCAGTCTATACAGAAAGGTGTAATGCTGACACTACTGTGTGAACTTGACAGCCAGTGTAAGGTCACCACACAGTGGATACCATCTCACTGTGGAGTACTCGGAAATGAGAAAGCTAATTAATTAGCTAAGTTGTTAAAGAAGAACAGCCTGATGTGCCCGTTACAAACCACTTAAAGAAAAGAATGATCAAGTCAGTCAGAAAACCACCAAAACCTGCTCAAGATGACTACCATGTTATGGATAGCCCACAACAAATTATTATTCTGCACCTCAGAACAGGACACAATAGATTATGCAACCACATGTATACAAAATTCAAGATTGGTGAAACAGCCATGTGCACATGTGGACTGGCACCGCAGACAGCAGAGCACATACTCCAAGACTACCCAAACTACAACGTATCTAGGCAAACCTTTTGGCCCAGAGAAACGACAGTGGAAGATAAATTCTAAGGACCACTGAGTGAACTAAGAAAGATAGTTAAATTCATACAAGAGACAACATTGCAGTTATAGACACATTTCAAGTGAACGAAATAAGAAGAAAGCTGTGCAACAGGGATGTGTAATGCCTTGCTACTAAGGCACTGGCATGAGTAGGTTGAGTGCCTATGCTCCACTGGGAGGCAGAAGGCAGCAGAAGAAGAGAACTGTACCCCTGAAGTATCTGAAATTCTTTGCAAATAAATCATTCAAATGAGGCAACATACCTGAAGTGCATGGGCCCAGTAGCCGGTCGTGTTGTTGGTGAGCCCGACTGTGTTCAAAGCACTCTTTACAAATGTCGTGGGGCTTGGCACAAACAGAGAAGCTCTGCGGAATTTACTGAGCTTGCTCACCACAAAGTACGGCCGTACACACTGAAATGTAACAATGTGTCAGACTCATTCTGTACATAGCAACTCAACATTCATGAGCACTTGTATATGGTATATTTTTAGTGACTGTGCAGTTTTTGAAAATATTGCTGTTCCAAGTTTTGTATTTACCTTTTATGTTGCATGAACTCCACAGAATACACAACTTGGAACGGCAATATTTTCATAAACTGCAGTCATTAAAACTACACCCTAAACATTATATGATATACTACGTTCAGTTTTGTGCAACCTGCTTCAGCCTCAACAGTTACAACTCAACAACCGTTACAGTTACTACTTTTACTTTCCTTCCTTGTTGTTACTTTAACTGTTTCTGTCATGTTTGTTGCTTTAACTCTTGAAGACTCAGACAGTAAGTACTCTTTAACTCCAGAGTTAAATTGTGATTTGAAAATGATAGCAAGGACTGAAGAAATGACAATCTTATGTTTTAATTAACTTTCATCAAACACACAAATCCATCTGTTGGTTGTACAAGGTCCAGAAAGTATAGATATGTATCTATTCTTTGGTTGGGCTGTAAAAAAGTCTTAAAAGTTGAGAGGATTGACTTCATTGCACCGGGTTTATCCCATATGGCTCGGTCCCTTTCCGCAGGGCGGCCTGCCGAAAATGTTGCACAAAGTACGAACTCCATAGCTCCAGCGATGACCCACAGTAGTCTCAGAGAACAACGCACCCATGAACTGAAAGATGTAGCCCGGAATCGAACTCACCTTCGGAGCGCAAGACAGACAGCTTGACCACTTCATCATGGAGACTCCAGTTGGGCATGAAGAGCCTTAAGCGTTATGTTCGCAAAATCTGACCATGTCTGAGTATGTATCAAGTGATACCAAGGCGTGCGTGTCAGATGTCAGGAGAGAAGTCAACACAGGAAGTCACCACTTGCCCAGCGAGAGAATCAGGTCAACTTCAACCAATAAGTAGAATAATTAACACAGACATTAGATGGGATTAGAACAGAGAGGCTGGCCAACTGATTAGAATGCTGGGTCCTTTTTTGAGAAACACAAGTTTGAAGTTTGAATTCTCGGTAAGGTGTGGATTTGTTCTGTCGGGGGCACACAAAAAAACCCTAACCTGCACAGTTTGCAGCGACTGCACTAGCCAGGCGGAATTAATTTCTCATGTTCAAGAACCCACTGTCCTACACCGCAAGGTACTACAGGCTGTAGATGACAGTTTTTATTAGATGGGATGCATTGAGAAAATCAGCAAGCAGTGTTAAGGAGCAATGTTACTACTGTCACGGAGAGATGCTGTCATTGTTAAGGATGATGCAGTCACTGTCAAGGAGAAATACTGTCACTGCCAAGGAGTGATATTGTCACTACCAAGGAGTGATGTCATTAAATAGTGATGCAATTAACTACCAAGGAGGGCTTGTCACTGTCAAGGTGCTATGTTGCCACTGTCAAGGTGCTATGTTGCCACAGTCAAGGTGCTATGTTGCCACAGTCAAGGTGCTATGTTGCCAGTCAAGGTGCTATGTTGCCACAGTCAAGGTGCTATGTTGCCACAGTCAAGGTGCTATGTTGCCACAGTCAAGGTGCTATGTTGCCACTGTCAAGGTGCTATGTTGTCACTGTCAAGGTGCTATGTTGCCAGTCAAGGTGCTATGTTGCCACAGTCAAGGTGCTATGTTGCCACTGTCGAGGTGCTATGTTGCCACTATCAAGGTGCTATGTTGCCACAGTCAAGGTGCTATGTTGCCACTCAAGGTGCTATGTTGTCACTATCAAGGTGCTATGTTGCCACTATCAAGGTGCTATGTTACCACTATCAAGGTGCTATGTTGCCACAGTCAAGGTGCTATGTTGCCACAGTCAAGGTGCTATGTTGCCACTATCAAGGTGCTATGTTGCCACAGTCAAGGTGCTATGTTGCCACTGTCAAGGTGCTATGTTGCCACTGTCAAGGTGCTATGTTGCCACTGTCAAGGTGCTATGTTGCCACTGTCAAGGTGCTATGTTGCCACAGTCAAGGTGCTATGTTGCCACAGTCAAGGTGCTATGTTGCCACAGTCAAGGTGCTATGTTGCCACAGTCAAGGTGCTATGTTGTCACAGTCAAGGTGCTACGTTGCCACTATCAAGGTGCTATGTTGCCACAGTCAAGGTGCTATGTTGCCACAGTCAAGGTGCTATGTTGCCACTATCAAGGTGCTATGTTGCCACGGTCGAGGTGCTATGTTGCCACGGTCAAGGTGCTATGTTGCCACAGTCAAGGTGCTATGTTGCCACGGTCAAGGTGCTATGTTGCCACGGTCAAGGTGCTATGTTGCCACAGTCAAGGTGCTATGTTGCCACTATCAAGGTGCTATGTTGCCACTATCAAGGTGCTATGTTGCCACAGTTAAGGTGCTATGTTGCCACAGTTAAGGTGCTATGTTGTCACAGTCAAGGTGCTATGTTGCCACTATCAAGGTGCTATGTTGCCACAGTCAAGGTGCTATGTTGCCACAGTCAAGGTGCTATGTTGTCACAGTCAAGGTGCTACGTTGCCACAGTCAAGGTGCTACGTTGCCACTATCAAGGTGCTATGTTGCCACAGTCAAGGTGCTATGTTGCCACAGTCAAGGTGCTATGTTGCCACAGTCAAGGTGCTATGTTGCCACAGTCAAGGTGCTATGTTGCCACAGTTAAGGTGCTATGTTGCCACAGTCAAGGTGCTATGTTGCCACTGTCAAGGTGCTATGTTGTTACTGTCAAGGAACGATGCAGTTGCTACCAACGAGCAAGCCTTCACTGTTAAGGAGGGATGTTGTCACTGCCAAAATCATCAAGGAGGAGCAGGTTGAATCATCAGTCTAGTGGCTGCCCTTGGCTTTATGCTGGGTTCTATCTTATCTAACCTGTCTCCAGTTACAACAAGGGCATTACTGAAAACTCAAACACAGGTGATATAACTCACAAACATGTTTAACCCTTTACAGGGCAGTGCGGCCATTCGCTTAAACAAGCGGATCGGCCGATTGCGTCCGATACTATTATGCATTGTAAAAACGCGATCTCTCGGCTTTCCGACACTTCTGACGGCTACTTTCGCTTTCGCCTAAAGCTTAACAACGTGGCCGCCATTTGTAAACGCGCTACTATGAATTTGAACGGACTTTTACAGACTTTTTTTGATAGTTTTCGGGATTTTTACGCTGTTTTTCAAAATGGATTTCGGCAATTCTTCAAGTGATAGCTGAGATTTCGCTAGGTTCAATTTAAATGACATTAAAGGGCACGAAGTTGACTATTAATCAGAGCTAGATATCAGTGCAAAGTGTTACTTTGCATTAGCAGTCTGAGTCGGACGTATAGATGACAGAAAATCACAAACAGGCTGTATTTCGTAAATATTTGTGTTCATATATGGATTACCGACAATAATCACGTGAGTAACATATTCTGCATGCTTTTCCCTTCATTGTGTTGTTTATTTAACTAAAATCGGTTGACTAACACCTTATTTGTGATGGTTTTACTAACGCGACCCAAAATTTTACCAAACCTGAAAAAATCTTGCCCGTTCAGGGCTAAAAAACGGACAAGCGTCTGCCCTGTAAAGGGTTAAGTAGCCACAGATAAATACAGGCAGCGGCCAATGAGAGGAGGTGAGTTAGCTAGTGGAGAAGCAAACTCTATAAAATACTCTGACAAGAACACTAATCTGATCCACGCCTCAGGTGATCGAGTGAAATGGCGAGTCATGACCGCCCACGCTTTCCGGCATGGCACATGATTGATTGATTTATTTATTTTTGAAAAAAGTGAGTTTGTTTAACCATACTACTTACCACACTGAAGTCTAAAATGTTAAAGGTAAGAGAATTTACTTCATTTCACTGGGTTCTACCCCATTCTGTATCTCTGCACAGAATGACAAGCCATGTGCCGAGATCATAGCACAAAGCACAAACTCCATAGCTCCAGCAATGAGTCCCAAGTATCCAGAAAAACTGCATTCGTGATCATAAAACGAACCCACAACCTTCAGTGCCCGACGCTGATGACTTGATCACTTCATCACAGAGATCCTCTACTTATGGAGGTATGCAATTATTAATTTACAAACCAGAAACCATCAGGGAGGGGCAAAAGGAAATATAAAGCATACATTGGATATAACTGCCAGAAAGGGGAAAACAATGGGCCTCAGTGACCACCTTGTGCCAGGGTACTTCACATTTTGTTTCAGTCAACTGGTTGGAACCTACCTGGACAGTAATTCCTTTCCATTGGGACTCATAATGCAGAGCTCTTGAAAAGACCTCAACAAAAGCCTGAAAGACATGAAAACATGATACTCTGAGCAGGCTGTTTCAACAAGCAACCACACCATCACACAAAATAACAACAGCTAATAAATATTATCAACGCAGGTAAATTATTTTGACCTACACCTGCTCCATTTTAGGACAAACTCTATGGTGATGCCAGCAAGTTCACGATGACTGCTATTTTCTTTAAATAGTGTACGAAGATGATGATGTACACATGTAGCTTACACACAGAGTACCTTCTAGCATTTCAGAAAGGACAAAGAATGAAGGGTTATTTACTTTTTCACTTCACTTGTATCCAAAGGAATACCAGAGCTCTACTTGTCAACACTTTGCATGAATGCTTTCAGTCATATGTTTCACAACAGATACCGAATGAAGGAAATAACTATGAAATCAAGAGAACACTGCTTTTAAAGATGTGAAGCACACACTAGCAAGCAAATAAAAGTAAAATATTTTACAACATAAATCTTTCTTGTGGCAAAATATATGCATATGAGTCAAGGACCATTTCACAACCTATAAAAAAAAAACTTTGTGTTTCTTATCTTACATGTTACAGAGAAGTTCTTAGAATATCGTGGACCAAGAAGAAGAAAAAATACCAACATTCAACAAATGTGAACATTTAAAAAAAAAAAAAGCTCACTAAAGGCATAGCTTGGAAACTAAACTAGGTTTGGCCATATTAAACATCACAGTGCGTTGGAAAGAACAATGAAGGAAGGCATGGTTCCTGGATGAAGAGGCTGGGGTTGACCAGCACAAAGAGGGTCCCAGGACACTGCAGACACTTGGAGCATGACAATACACAGGCAGGAGAACTGGCACAGGATTGAGTCTTTTCTGCTGGCAGTGATGCAAGTGACATTCTGAAAAGGACCTGTTACACGAGGATGCTGAAACACAAAGAAGTTGAGGTTGGTGAAAAAAAACCAGATTACTGTAGCATGCTGATCAAATGTGAAAAAGAAAAGAACACATTAAGTTATGGCTGGGATTCAAGAGGAAGAGCCAGTCACACGTCATATGTTGCTTGGGACTCAAAACTTCCCCCAGTAAACATGGCAGGTTTTAAACCTGTTTTATCTGAGCTGCCACAAGAAAGGATGGTAATATCTGACAGTAAGCAATCTTTGCAACTGCCTTACTGACACAGGAATATATTTATATTTAAATACATTTTTATTTTTTTTTAAAATAAGGGCCCTTTTCCACACCTTGAGGTATACTGAGTATATTGCTAGCGAAATATTTTACAGACCAACCAGCACTTGAGGGGTGATGTGGTCAATATATGATAGCTGCCTTTACTTCCCCGAACATTTCCTGGTATCGATTTTTAGGCTGGACTGACTTGAGAGCCCAGGTCAATACTGACAAGTTCACCTCAATGAGGATTCAAACATATGATCACTGGCCCTGGCAGGCATGCTAGCCACTGCACTACTACACAGGTGCTGATGCCTCTCCACAACTTGAGCCATCTAATACAAGTGATCACATCCTGTGTTGACATTTCTCCATGGCAGTACGCAAGAATGTCCTGTATCATTTCTCTGCTGTTCATCCTGTCCCAGTTTATTACATGTTTCAGATTTCCCTTTTCTCATGATGTGACCCACCACTGTTCACCATCTCCTTCTGATGTCTGACAAACTGTTCTTGTGTCTGGGCCTCTCTCAAAACATTAACATTACTCTTTTTTTTGTTTTGGTTGCCAATGCTATAGATCTCTTGTTCTGTAAAACATTTCAGTAGCTTAAAGAGGCTTTCCTGCTGGTCGTTTCTGTAGTGTCAATTGTCAGATATTACATACTTTATAAATGATAGCTCATACCTGCAGAAGTCAAAGCAGTTATGCAGAAAAGTCCTAAAAACAAATCACCGGGTCCAGATGGAATAACCACAGAAGCTATTCAGGCCTGTGGGGAAACAGGAGTTAAATGGCTAACAAGACTTTTTAACATAGCATGGGAAGAAAGAAAAGTCCCAGACGATTGGCAACAGGCAATAATAGTACCAATATGGAAAAAGAAAGGCAATACGAGAGAGTGCGAAACATACAGAGGTATATCACTCCTGAGCCATACAGGGAAAATGTATGCAAAACTTTTGGAACAAAGAGCTAGACCAATAGTTGAACAACAGTTAAGCAAAGCACAATTCGGTTTTCAGAAAGGTAAAAGTTGCACTGATGCATTATTTACACTTAGACAAATTTGTGAAAAAACTATCGAATATAGTGACCAGCAGAATATTGTGTTTGTGGATCAGGAAAAGGCTTTCGATAGAGTAGACAGATACAAATTATGGACCATTCTTGAAGACTATGGGATAGAAAGGCAACTGCTAGAAAACATCATAGCCATGTACCACTCGAGCCAAAGTGCAGTAAGAACACAAGAAGGTATATCAAATATGTTCACAGTCAATACAGGAGTGAGACAGGGATGTGTGCTCTCTCCCCTGCTATTCAATATCTACATGGACAGAATTTCCAAAGAAGCAAGTCTCGACAGAACAGATTCAGAAAATTTAGAACTCTTTACTCCAGATGAAACAACCGACCCACAAGGAATAAATGGTGAACTTCTATTTGCAGACGATCAGTGCCTGGTTTACAGTGATGAGGGCAGACTACAAAATCATATTACTAATCTGAGTTCAACCTGCAGCAGATACAATATGAGTATAAACACAGCCAAAACCGAAGTAATGCAAGTTAGCAGATTGCCAGGCCCACTAAGTATACAGATAAATAATAACACAACTCTAAAACAAGTTAAAGAATTCAAATACCTTGGAAGTATGATCACAGAAGATGGCAGATTGGACAGAGAAATTGAAATCAGATGTCAAAAAGTTAGTGCACTTACATATCAACTATCACCCTTACTGAAGCATCCAAACATACCCATGTCCGCAAAACGACAGATAATAAACAGCATATTCACACCAACCCTATGCTATCAATCTCAAATCTGGACTTTATCCAAATTACACCTTCGCAAAATCAACACCTGCGAAATGAGATGCCTGAGGAGAGCTGCCAACTTAACAATCCGAGACCGAGTAAGAAATGCTACTATCAGACAGACTGTGGGATCAACACCTTGTGCCACATTTATTGAAAGACAGAAGATCAAGTGGTTTGGCCATGTCGTTAGGATGCAACACCATTAACTACCATCACTGGCCTTACATCAAAGATCATCTGCGACGAGACCACGAGGACGTCCAAGAAGAAAATGGATTGACGACATCAGAGACATTGTACAACCACACGGAATGACACTATCCAGTGCCGTCCAACGGGCGCTGGAACGCAAATTATTCCTCCCCACGATGCTTGACGGTAGAAGTGGAAGATGATGATGATGATGATGATAATAAATGATAGCTTTAAGTTTACAGCTTTTATATTGCTAAACATCAGGTGTCAACTCAGCTTTCCAGAAATGTCCCTTGCCAGCAGGGGTCTGGCACCTAATCTGTAATGTCCTTAGGGCCTACATTCACATGTAGCTCTTTCTGATTCAATGCTATCTGCTACAAGTACAACTCTTTACTAACAGACATCGGATGGAAGTCATGTAATAACTGATAAATATATTTCTACCAATCCTCAGTTACAGGTGGAAAGCATGTTTACAGCTTAAATTGTACATGAAGAAACATGCCAAAAGAAATGCTTGAGAAAAAGATTAAGTATAAGAGACTATTACGAATGTGTTAGAAATATCACAGCTTGAGAAAAGATTTATAAGACACTACACATGTTAGAAATATCATAATGTGAGATAGCAAAACTGATGAAGAGACCATTATAAATGATGTATTAGAAATAATATAGGCCAATTACTTGTATTCAATTTATAGACAGTCAACACATAATGTGGTTCAAAAATGAACAAAATGAAGCCTGATCAGCTACAGCTTTGTGCCTACAGCCCAAGAAGGTCAAGCTATAGCGCTAGAGCAAGACCCAGAATCAAATGGATAGATTCTATACTAGGTGTACCACACAAACTCAGCACTGTCTGAGCAACCATTGGGCATTTGATAGAAAACTTCTCCTTAATGCTAAATGTAAATTCATCCATATGAGGATGATCAGACATAAAGATAGACAAGACAGATAAAAGACAGATAAGAGACAAGACAGATAAAATGATAGAAAGATCAGAGACAAACAGATCAAAGAGATAGGTAAGAGAAAAATACATTCAGATAAGAGAAACATACAGAAAACAGATAAGAAACAGATAGGCAGGATAAAAGACAAACAGGCAGATAAGAGACAAAATAGGTACGAGACGACACACATGGCATGACAAGAACACAGAACTGATCCACGACTCTGATGATCGTGTCAGATGGTGAAACATGACGGCCCACGCTTATCAGCATGGCACATGATGATGATGAAAGACAGATATGAGACAGGCATAAGAGACAGACAAAAATAGATAGCTAATACACAGACAGACAAAAATAGATAGATAATACACAGACAGATAGGAGACAAACAGATATAATGCTAAGATTGGTTTAAATCTGTCCTACCTTGGTAGCAGAGTAAAGAGTGAGCAAAGGTACAGCATTTGTGGCACTACTAGATCCAACGTTGATCACATAACCGCGCTTCCTCTCCACCATACCAGGTAAAACTATCTTGGTCATCTGAAAATAAAAACATATAATCTGTACACTTGACTTTCCTGGATCTGCATTCCTGTCGGGTGATTTGTAATCTTCCAGTTAGAACACACAGCTGTCATAATGGTTAGTGTACTTGCTTAACAAAACAACACTTTGGGTACCATTCTCAGTAACAACAGGAACCTGACCAGATCAATATGCCTCTAGATATGCCAGTCTGGTAAAATTAGTAATAGATAATTTTTAGAGTTAGCAAGGAAGGGAACTAGTTGTCACACCCCATACCACGATCTAGCATATGAAGGCCAGATACTTCACTTCCCAACAACAGTATATGTGCAATGGGATTACATCAGTGGTGATAGCCTCCAGCATCATCCAATGACATACTGCCGTAAGGGCGTGATGTGTCAGACTTCACATACACTGGGTCATGGAATGAGGTGAGATTTCTAGGAGGGGTGATACTGCAAGCATCACACTGATCACCTTTATTTTCCATGGATATCTCTGGCACTCATTCTATTAGCTACCTCGATCAATCACCTCAAAGCTCATCGGAGGCCAAGGGGCACCACTAACCACTGCCCCACAGTGCTCAACTCTTCATAACAGCCAGACAAGAAGTTTAGCCTTAGACAAATCTGAGGAAGGCTAGAGGAAACTACCATTGCATATCCCTAGTATATTATGATCCAACACTGGCCAAACTTGTAATCAAGACAATAACACAGATCTGATCCGAGACATGATTGAGTGAGATAGCCAACCCTGATTGCCCACTCATTGGCATGACACCTGATGACGTATGACTCATCCTACGAGTCTAAACCCATAATCTTCAGAGTGTGAGGCAGATGGCTTGACTGCTTCATGGAAATCCCTCTAAGAAAGGAAGCTAGTCCTCCACATGTCATGACCTACTATGTACAAGAACACAACACTTCAATATGAAAGCTGCGGTATCTTCCATGAGATTACACTGAAGAGGTGATGACCTCCAGTGCCTTCCTACAGCAGACACGGCTGTTAGGGTGTGGTATGTCAGACTTCATACGCATTGGGTCATGGAATATTTCTTGGATGTGTGATATTGCAAGTATCATACTGATAAACTTTATTTTACCACAGAAATCTTTGGCACTCATTATAAATAGCTATCTGTATGAAACACTTCAAAACTTAGTGATATGACAATCAGCGGGTAAGAAGCACCACAAAAGAAGCACCCCAAAACGCTAGACTCTTGACAAATGGTAGAGTTTAACTGCAAACAACTTGGGGAAAACCACCATTGTATATCCCTAGTACATTATGATCCAACACTGGCCAAATGGTATCATTAGGACAATAACACAGACCTGATTTTAGACTCATGATGATGTGATTGCCCACACTAATCAGTGTGGCATCAACAACTAAGAGCTTGAATTAACCCCAGTGCTGCACACTATATGGGAAAAAATATTCCCCCAACTGGGGATCAAACACACACTGTTGTAAGACCAGGAAAATGCACTATCTGCAATGGTACCACCTAACAATAAGCTTATCATGTAGCAGGTCCTTGGCTGAATGTTGCTCTCATCACAGCCTTCTGAAAACATTCATGATCCTCTGCCAGTTTCCCCGCCTCATGTATCAAGTGTCCTGTGTCCATGTTGGTAGACCACTGCCTCTTCTCCCACGTACATGCCTTCCATCACTGTTCTTTCCAAATCAGAGTCAAGTGAAATATGGCCAACGTATTTCAGTTTCTAAGACACAGTTTCTAAGACACGCTGTTTCTAAGACATGCTGTTTCTAAGACACGCTACTTCTAAGACACGCTGTTTCTAAGACATGCTGTTTCTAAGACACGCTGTTTCTAAGACATGCTGTTTCTAAGACACGCTGTTTCTAAGCCGATTCCTTCAATGTTCAGATCCTAATGGTGTGCTAGCAAATGTCATCCACATGTTGCATGTCTCTGTCTTCAGCAACCAACTTCAGCAACCAACTTCAGCTATGAATCTATTTCAACATGGGTTATAAACAGGATGGTACATTTGATGTCTTTTCCAGTGTCTGGGACAAATTTGGTGATCTGTCAGACTGATACTGGGCAAACTGAATGTCATATATGGCAATAAAGTCAGAATTATATATTTGTTGCCTCCATTGAATGGTAAAAGATAACAGAATGATATATTTGTTGCTTCTACTGCATGTCAAAAACAGCAATAAATTATAATTCTATATCCATTTCTCTGGTGTCCACTGAGCAAAAATGAAAATACCCTGGTTTGGAAGATGTTCAAGGCAGCTTAGTAAATCCAGAACAAATGTGCATGGCTTTTACAGGATGTTGTAATCAACCCCAACATTCAGTGGTTTGCAATTGCTTTCTGAATGAGAAGTCAACATTTCAGTCTAGCGGACCAGTGTAGAGGTTGATCCCACAAACCGGCCATTAGCACACCAGAAGTTCAAGAGTTAGGATGCTCTATCTTTTCGGCCACGTTGACTACTAGAAGTCAGAATAAGCAACTCCTATTTGAATGATTCTGTTTGGAAACCTTTATGAGATGGTCGTTGCCTCCATGAAACAACAGTGCTGGAGTAACCAACCTCATTTACTTTCTAATCGAACACTATTGCAAACAGTGCCTAAGAAACCTCAAAGTGTTTTATTCAGGTAAGAAATAAATGTAAATATTGAGCACAACCCACTACTGGCAACGCTGATCGTATTCTGGTATGAACCTAAGGCCCATCCACGTCAATATGGAAGCACTATACTCGAGGAAATAAATGGACAACTTACTGCTAGGTAGGGAGTAAATGGACAACCTACTGTCTCACTGCAGAATAAAATTAAAATTTAACAAGAACAGCAAGCAATAATTAATCATTATCAACATCATGTGCCCTGCCAAATGGCACAGATGTTCATGTTATCTCCACAGATCTCAGTCCTAGATCACTGGTATTGATATTTCTCCATGTCTCTGACTTCGGCCATCAGCATCATTTCTATGAGTCTGCCTCTTCTCCTGCTGATCTTTCCAGCCAACATGATATGTTCCAATGCTTCTTTTCTCATTACATGAAGAAAAAACATTGTCTCTTTCTTAGTGTATATAATGTTCTCCTTTCACTAGCTTCTTCTGAGACACTCATTGTTAGTTACTCTGGCAGTCCAAAGTATTTGCAACATTCGTCTCAGAAACCACATCTCGGATGCTCCTAAGCTCTTCCTAATTCTTTGAACATATTCAAAGACCCATTGCCATACAGCAGAACTGGTTCTATATAACACTTCAGCACTCTCTTCCTGCCATTTAATGACAATGACTTATTACTTATCTCTCACACACACTTATCTCTTAACCCTTTACAGGGCACAGGTTTTTCCTATTTCTAACTCTAAACGGGCAAGATTTTTAAGGGTTTTAGTCAGATTTTGGGTAACGTTAGTAAAAAGATCATAACTAAGTTGTTAGTGAATGGATTTTAGTAAAATAAAGAGCAAAATGAAAAGAAATGCATACTAATTAATAATTGCACTTACATGTCATATGAATAACCCAGTCTTGTTTGTATAATCTACACATGAACACAAATATTTACAAAATACAACACATTGTTTGTGATTGTCAGTTATATATACACTATGTACAAACACTGCCTACTGCTCACTGGCCTCACATTTTTCACACCTGGCACTCCCAACCTATCTGTCGACCAGTGCAATTCCAAACGAGGAAGATTGTGGATCCCCAATAATATGAGCAGACCAAAATAGGCCTGCATTTCGGTTGCGTAAGGTTGGAACCCAGCCTCGATCATCTATCTGTACGATCTTTTGTCTAGCATACACATTTGTTTGATCTGCAATCATTTGAAAAGTTTGTTCCTCGAAGAGTTGAAGAAAGAATGCACACTGAGAACGATCGTCAGTTATGTTGACGCCAGTTTCTTCAGTAAATTCTTCGATCTTCAGTGTTGTTGTTTTGTTGCTCCAACCGTTTGTGTCGTGAGACGGCCCCACCCGATTTTCTTCAGCCACATTTTCTGAATCAGATTAACTTTCTTCAAAGTCCGAAAGATCTGAAGAGTGCACGCTGCACACGCTGATATCACTGAGATCCAGCTCCGATTCATGGTCATTTTCGTGCACTTCAATGTCACTTAAATTGAACCTAGCAAAATCGCCGCTATTGCTTGAAGAATTGAGGAAAACCATTTTGAATAACAACGCACAAAAACCCCGAAATCTATTGAAAAATCTGATCAAATTTAAAGAAAACATTTGCAAATGTCACCCACGCTTTCACTCTTATCAGCAAGACTGGTAGAAAAGAACAGAAAGTCTCGGAAATTTGCGAGATCCTATTTTTAAAAGGCTTAGTATTCAATGACGGAATCAGACGTTTCGCCTGTTTACGAGTAAGGACGGAATCAGACGTTTTGCCTGCTAAAGGATTAAAATACCACGTTTGCTTGGCTGACCCTGCTCTAAATCTCTGCCACACATCATTACAACAGTAACATACAATAACTGATCCATTACAGCTTCTTACCTTGGAAACTGATGTGCAGTTCATGTGAATCATGTCGCGAATAAACTGTAAACAAACCAAAAAATAGTTCATTGTTTACAACAGTTCTGTTCAATTACAGACCAGCATCAAATGTTACATAAGAACAAATAAGTTACATGGTTGCTTTCAGCGAACCTGTATAACACAGCACTTTCTCTCAATTTCTAATAGTACGACATAATCACTAATGCTGAGCTTATGGAAAGGACTAGACACCAGCGAATCAAGAGTTGGGCAGAGAACACTGGTGCTGGATGGGGGACACATTGAGACAGCCTGATAATAACGTAGCTGTAATGTCCCTTCTCTGGAATCCACTGAACAACAAAATTAGAAGGCAAACTGGAGGGACGTAGCGAGAAGAACTGGAAACAGATGAATGGTATGGGGAGGACATGCAGGGAACTGTAGGAGACAGAAAAAGACAGGACTGCTTGGCATGTTCACTCCAAATTGTTAGACCAACCAGCACTAGATGAGTGATACGGTCAATATAACACATCCGCCTGGACTTTCCCTAAGAATTCCTGATATCCATTTCAGGCTGGCCCAACCTGGAAGCCCAAGTGGTTCCAGTGGGCCAACAGACAAGCGTGCTTACCACCAACCACACCTGCCTCTGCAGAATATGGCCTTACCATATTTAGTACAGGAGTGTTTCTATTTCTTTTTAAAACTGTTAAAATACTGTTAACATTTAAGAGTCAGCTGTTTGTTTCTTTCTAAACTATATTGATGATATACATGGTCACTCAGGAAATATAAAAAAGTAATGACAAGAACAAAATGAAAACAGAACACAAGATTTAGCCAAATTTACTGGCCATAAACACTGGCTTCTCTTGAAAGCTAAATGCTTGTTAACATGAATACATAATTTGAACTTCAGTCACAAATCAACTGACAAATGGCAAGTACAATGCCATTTAAGTGTTGAGCTGCTCCTGGTTATTTCCATAAATATGGTCAAGATGAACAAGAAAGATACAGCTGTAGGGAATTGAGATACTATGGAGTTCACATATTCTAGTTCATTATTTAATGAGATAGGTGGGAGTTGCTCGTTGGCTCAGTTGGCTCAGTGCTTCCATCCCAGGCACACACACCCTTTCCTGCATAGTTAAGACAGATGTACAACTCAATATATCAGAACAATACTCGGACCTGGATTGTAAATGGTGATATAGTCACAAAGGTCTTCAAAATCACTTTAAACCAAAATGGCCGTTACGCTACAAAGTAACTAGGTATTTACATGGCGGATACTGCTAGAAGAGTCACAGGCTTCAACATACGCTTAGTCATGGCATTATGAGAGGGAGAACCAGCACCCTATCTCAATAGAGAGAGTATGTATGTATTTAAGTACATTTTTGCTAGCTTGTAACTGTGAGCGAGTATATGTGTATGTGAGGGAGTGTGTATTTGTGTGTTATTGAGTGGATGCAAAACTGAGTTTATATAAATGATGTATGTATGCAGGTATGTATGTATGTGTTTATGAATTCCCCACCAGTTGAGAACCACTGCTATAACCCATATTTTCATAGACCAATCAGCACTCACAAGTGATATGGTCAGTATCATGCCAGATGCCTTGATCTCCCAAGACATTTCCGGGTACCCATTTAATGGTTACACTGTAGATATTGCTACTGGTACTTACATTTGGATCATCAATCTTTGCATAAAACTGTGGAAATTCATAGGACATGCCAACATTGTTGACGAGAACACCAATGTCCAGGTCGGTCAGTTCACGCTCAATGTTGTCATAGATGTCATCGCTGGAGAAATCAGCGGCTATTACCCGCGTTTCTACCCCGTATCTGCTTTCTGTGAAGAAACAATTTTCATCATGATACTTCTCTATTGTGAAGTTCATTTTTAAATGGTTAAACAGGGCAACCCCATGTAGTCGACATCCCATAAATATCCAGCGTCATTTTATCCCTCAACACCTGTTGAATTATGGTCATGTGATCAACAAAGAAATATTGTTTCGCGTGTTATATTCGATGAACCAAATGCTCAACTGTGCTAAAGTTTCTGCCATCATGTGTTTAAATGAACTGTCACACATTAAGGGAGTTGAACACAGAATTCAAATATCCAGTTAAGAAACCCCACCCCAGGAATTAGAGCCGTGGTGGCATAGTGCTTAGTCCACTTGCTTACCAAGACAGTTGCCTGGCTTGAATCCTTAGCAAGGATAACACTCTTGCAGGGAATTCTATGGATACGGTGTCTGGGTCATAGTGGAGTGCAAAGTAACAAGCGAGCATACCGGATGTCTTCAAAAGCACCAGCGGTTGGAACACTCTTCATAGATAAGGCAAATCTATCATGGACAAAGCAGACATACTGCAGACTATCTATGAATGAATAATAGTTAAGGACACAGTAACAGATGAAACAACATATTCAAGGATGCTTAAATAAAAGAGTTAGTGTGGGTCTGATGGAGATGGATATATGAGAGGACAAAGTTGACATGTTTACAACTAGTGTGTCAGGCAATGATTTGTTAGCATCTACACCATTTGACATTTGCTACAGGAAATGGAGCATGTATGGGTTTGCCTGAAATGTTATATCGATTTGCTCAGAATGTTATGATACTGATTCTTCAATCAATCAATCAAACTCTGGCAATGACAGAATTAATGTTGCCTATCAATACCGCTCTTATCTGAACCCAGTCTCCTAAAACAAGTACCATTTGATTTCAGAATTGTTCTGGGATTGACATGCGCAGGAAGAAAGTGAACAGGTCATCCCAAATCAGTTTGCCACTGACCCAGAATACTAGAAGGCACCATTTCACACCCCTAAGCAGTATCAGGGCCTAGGGGTTAGCGTCTTTCTCCGTAATCCCATATATTCTCGTGAGTAACGTAACTTGCGCGAGAATCGACAGCGGTTCTCGCCACGTAGGTAACTTACGAGGTATGTGAGCCGGTCGCTCAGAAAGCAATGGCAAGCTACTGAGCGTAATCTTGCCAAGAAATCAACAATCAGCTGAAAGATGCTAATGTCAACAGCGATGTCCTGTAAAGGGTGTGCAAATGAAAAAAAAAAAAAAAGAAGCAGTATCAGTCAAAAGACAATCTTTTTTAACACAGGAGTTCCAGATACTTAAAGAAATAGTTATGTGCTGTCACAGTTACATATAACATCTCAGTTGCAAGTGTTGCACTGATACTCTACAGTCCTGGCTTAGGGGATGATGAAACTCAAGTTTCCCACTTCCACATCAAACCGAGATCGCTTTGTGTTAGTTACGATAGTATGAGGCTCTGGCCAGTTGGTAAGCAATGCCAACTACTGAACATAAAATATCACAAACAGCCGAGAAATGCTGAGGTTGACTGTAACATCCTGTAAAGGACATGTAAGTAATTGAACTCTATCTGCAGGAGTTAGAAGGTGTGTCTTCTATTCTACGAAATACCATTTACAGATTGCTCAAACTCTGGGAGGATCCCTTGACACGAGACCATGATTGATAACTGGACTTGGCTATGTCAAGTAGGCGGTTTGTGCTTAGCCATGTCAAACACTACCTGTTATGAAATATGCTTCAGGAAGTAAAGACAAGGAAACGCCCAAACCAACACTGCTAACACTAGGGTTATGTTGTCACAAAGGACTCAAATATGAAAAACAAAACTACAGAAATAGTCCATTAGTCAACAGAAGGATTAATGGAAAAAAAAAAAAAAAAAGCCAATACATGTATTTTACTACAGTGAACGAATTTGCTAGATAATCACAATTTATTTTGTCCAAAGTCAAAATTCAGTTGAAGAAAGTTAAAGTTAGTTGCATATCCTTTACAGGACATAGCAGTCAACCCAGCATTTTTTGGCTGTTTGTGATTCCTGGGCAAGTTTATGTTCAGTAATTTGCCATTGCTTTCTGAATGACAGGCACCTATACCTGTCATTTACTGCCATTATAGTACCTTGCGGTGAATGGCAAAGGGGTCTTTGAGCCTGAGGAATAAAGGCCGCCTGGCTAGTGCAGTCGCCGCGAACTGTGTAGGTTAGGATTTTCTTTTTGCCCCCGACAGAAAAAAATTCCACACCTTACCGAGGGATTGACCCCGAATCTCCTGAAGGAGAGTCCGGCATTCAAGCCACTCGGCCACACCATTTCATAAAAAAACCAATGTTAGGTGGCCTGCTGCCAAATCGCCCACATCTGTGTTTCGAACACAGGTATGCAGGATTACGAACTGCTTTCGCAACCCCTTCAGTTGAGGAAAGCCTAAAAAACAAAAACTTCACTGTCTAACAGATGTCTATTTATCATGTGACCACATTTTTCATAGTTAACAGGCCAATGTGAACTTAAGAATGTTATATTGTTATTGTGAGAGGACATCTCCAGACAGCTTAATGAGACACTTGTTTACTTGCTACAAGACAACACTTTCTGTAGTTTACTAGCCTGTTAATGTACGACACACCTCATAGTCTACATGTGTACAGCTTACCAATGTCACTTGCCAGGTCTGTTAATTTGGACAGTGTTCTGCTTATCAGCACAACATTCAGGCCTCTAGATGCGAGCTGTGATCAAAACAATAGTGTTAATACTGAAGGGAAATAAATACTGAAAAAATAAAAAAAACACCTATAAAATCTGTACAGACATTACCAATATAGCATACACACCAAACTATCCCCCCAGCAAACTTTCTTTTTAAATGATATTTTCTATTCAGACAATCATAGCACTTCAGGTGTATAATGAGGTAAAATTACAAGTACCTCAAAAGTCGGAGTGGGCTTGGCCACATGAGACGACAAAAACTGGAAAACAGTGACAACCGGAAAGATTTGTGAAAAGAGAAATAGAGGAAGACAGCGTGAGAAAATTCTTGACAGTCTTGTGTCACGTTCTCTCTTTCCACAAATCTTTCTGGTTGTCACAACATGTTCCAGTTTTTGTCTTCTCATAATGTGGCCAAATAACAATGACTGCCTCTTTCTGATGTTTGTGATAAGTTGTCTTTACGGCTCAGCTTCCCTTAAAACAACCAGATTGCTCATTTTGGCTGTCCAATTAATTTTCATCATTCTTCTATAAATCCACATCTCCAAGGCTTCCAGGCATTTTTTCCCGTTTATAAATTGTCCAGGACTCGCAGCTGTCTGTTAAATCTGGTTCTATGTAACATGCAAGAACTCTTTTCCTAACTTTCAAGGACAATGACTTATTGCACAATACGTTCATTTGATAGAATGCAGTTTTTGCTTGTCCTATTCTGAACTGATTGACATCTCTGGTGATCGAGTGAAATGGCTAATCATGACCGCCCAGGTTACCAGCATGGCACATGATGGATGAATGGATTCTGTTCTTTATGCTTCATAGACTACACAAAAGCATTTGACAATGTGAAACATGAGGAAATAATAGTTACTAAAGCAACTGAACATTGATGGCAAAGATCTGTGAATAATAAAGAACATATTGGCAGCAAACAGCAGCCATAAGAATCAACAACCTTGTAGGAACATTTCAGAGTATAAAGAAGTGTGTCAGACAAGGTTGTGTAATGTCTTCTGATATGTTCTCATTGTACAGTGAACATATAATTAGATCTACAGAAAAAATGTCAGCTATTACGGCTGGTGCACATAACATAAATAACTTATGTTATATGCTGATGGCATCGTCTTGATAGCAACAAGTCAGAAGGAACTTCAGGAAATGATAGATACAGTGGTTGTAGAAAGTGAAAAGATGGGCCTTAGCTTGTGTAATAGAAAGACAGAAGTCATGGTGATATCAAAGAAACAGAGTGTGCCTACATGAGCAATTAAAGTAAATGACATTTTAGGGCAAGTGCAGAAATTCAGATATCTAGGCACATGGATAACATCAGATGGAAGATGCATCACAGAAACAAAGAACAGAAAAGGACAAGCAAAAACTGCATTCTATCAAATGAAGAACGTTTTGTGCAATAAGTCTGTGTCCTTGAACGTTACAACAAGAGTTCTTGCATGTTACACAGAACCAATTTTAACATATGGCTGCGAATAATGGAAAATTAGTAAACATGGGAAAAAAAATCCCTGAAAGCCTTGGAGATGTGGTTTTATAGAAGAATGCTGAAAATTAATTGGACAGCCAAAATGAGCAATCTGGA
Source organism: Cepaea hortensis (assembly GCA_963921405.1). Classification (NCBI taxonomy): domain Eukaryota; kingdom Metazoa; phylum Mollusca; class Gastropoda; order Stylommatophora; family Helicidae; genus Cepaea; species Cepaea hortensis. The sequence continues at coordinate 18,061,411 of OY992892.1, forward strand.
CATTTTGAGGGAAGCCAAAGCATTGTCGCATGTAATGAGCATGGTAACGCATGTAGAGCGCCCTGGTCATTCATTGCACCTGTATTCATTTCCAGTCGTCTTGACTTGTCTTGCAACTGGACTCAGGCGAGAGAGTATGGTTGACGATTTGCGCAACTCTTTTTCACTTTGATCCAATTCAACGTGCAAGTCATTCTTCTTCCAGCTCCATCTAAGAACTCATGGCTCCAAACTTTCAACCCCACTGGATGAAATGAATGGTCATCATCATTCTTGATGGACATACACCGTTATTTCATGACCACATATTTCTGTGGCATAACGACATCCAATTTCTTTAGGCATTTTATGACCAGGTTAACCTTCTCAGGCATTGATTCTTATAACTGTTGTTTGCTGCCAATACGCTCTTTATTATTGTCAGAATGTTTGCAATTAATTACTCTAGTATTTATTTCCCTATGTTTTCCTCTCTCAAAGAAGAATAGCCAACTAACACAGAAATGGTATTGGCAATCGCTACATGCTGAGGGAGATCATGAGTAGGGGATCCGAGCACTTATGGACTGAATGGGCCAATGTGCAGTAAGAACAATCTGTAGACTAAAAGCTAAAGTAACTCCCTCTTAAATAAGGACACGAATGCATAAACCACAAAATGACAGGTATACCTGTTCAGCATATGCCTTGCCAATGCCATCTGTACTTCCAGTGACAACTGAAATACAAAACAAAAATGAGTTAGTATGGACTGCATGGATTTCATCCTAATAATACACAAGGATACTTCAGGAAATAAGCAAACACAAAAGTGAAAACGTAGTACAAACTAGCAATCTTTGTGGGAATGTAAGTGGTAGCTGAAATCAGCTATTTTAGTGGAAAATGTCTATGGTAGCCCAAATTAGTTAGGTATCTTAGTGGACAATGTGGTCTATAGTAACCCAAATTAGCTAGGTATATTAGTGGAAAATGTGGTCTATTGTTGCCAAACTAAGTATCTTGCTGGTAAAATGTCTATGGTAGCTTAAACTAGAAAATTATTTTTGTCAAAATATGGTGTAAAAGTCAAAATTGGCTATGTTAGTGGAAAATATGACCTATGGTTAAACCCCATTAATTGAGATCATTATGTTACACAATTTTTGTGTTTTTTTAATGCCTAACCACTGGGGGGGGGGGGGGGTCAACAATTCAAAACTTTTAAAGAGATCAGTTTGAAGGTAACTGTATAAGACAGTACTCACAAACTGTTAGAATAAACAATGTGTTTAAAGTAATCTTTAGTTTTCAAAAGAATGGGGTAGTGAAATTACATCCTAAAAAATAAAAAAAAAAACCAAATATTTGTAAGCAATTGATTTCCATTGATATAGAAATACACAAAATATAGTGAACGATATTCTTAGTGAATGTACCATACATTATCACATAGCGAATGTGGATAAATCACATAGCAAGTGGTGTAATGTTTTAGATCAAATGCCTATGGTCGATTCTTTGTGTACGCTTAAGGACTTGTCAAATCGGATCCCTATTACAATACCTTGTCAAACAATCAGTAGACACTAGCAAAATCCAATCTGGCAAATTCCAAAGTGTCACCAAAAACATGAAACAAAATAACTGAGCCCAAAGGCCTTGACCAAAGATATACTATACAATATTTGCTAGTGCATGTCACAGCCCTAGTTTTCAATACGATAATGTATGACACATTCACAAAGATCATGGAGGTCAGTAACCTGTACGCATACTTACGTCAATGGAGATCAGTTATTGACAAAAAGGGAGTTCTTTAGTTCATTCACTTTCCCATATTTTAACCATATACACTGATTCACTTCAGAAATGGAAAACATGTTAAAGCTAATGTTACGATAACAATTCTAACAGTTCTGGAGTAATCAGATCATGCAGGCCAAGTTATATTTGATATGTAAAAACAGTTTAGAATTCTTCCCCAGTGAGTCATGCATAATAAAAAACAAAGCAAGAACTTTATGTCAACACAATGACTTAATTATTTGGTTGTTTCGGGATTTGAAATTTAAATATTGAGCACAACCCACTACTGGCAACGCTGATCGTATTCTGGTATGAACCTAACAATGACTTAATTATTGGTTGTTTCGGGATTTGAAATTTAAATATTGAGCACAACCCACTACTGGCAACGCTGATCGTATTCTGGTATGAACCTAAGTGAACCTAACAATGACTTAATTATTTGGTTGTTTCGGGATTTGAAATTTAAATATTGAGCACAACCCACTACTGGCAACGCTGATCGTATTCTGGTATGAACCTAAGTGAACCTAACAATGACTTAATTATTTGGTTGTTTCGGGATTTGAAATTTAAATATTGAGCACAACCCACTACTGGCAACGCTGATCGTATTCTGGTATGAACCTAAGTGAACCTAACAATGACTTAATTATTTGGTTGTTTCGGGATTTGAAATTTAAATATTGAGCACAACCCACTACTGGCAACGCTGATCGTATTCTGGTATGAACCTAAGTGACCCTAACAATGACTTAATTATTTGGTTGTTTCGGGATTTGAAATTTAAATATTGAGCACAACCCACTACTGGCAACGCTGATCGTATTCTGGTATGAACCTAAGTGAACCTAACAATGACTTAATTATTTGGTTGTTTCGGGATTTGAAATTTAAATATTGAGCACAACCCACTACTGGCAACGCTGATCGTATTCTGGTATGAACCTAAGTGAACCTAACAATGACTTAATTATTTGGTTGTTTCGGGATTTGAAATTTAAATATTGAGCACAACCCACTACTGGCAACGCTGATCGTATTCTGGTATGAACCTAAGTGACCCTAACAATGACTTAATTATTTGGTTGTTTCGGGATTTGAAATTTAAATATTGAGCACAACCCACTACTGGCAACGCTGATCGTATTCTGGTATGAACCTAAGTGAACCTAACAATGACTTAATTATTTGGTTGTTTCGGGATTTGAAATTTAAATATTGAGCACAACCCACTACTGGCAACGCTGATCGTATTCTGGTATGAACCTAAGTGAACCTAACAATGACTTAAATTAAAGTGGTTCAGTATGGATTGCATTAATAAAAAAGACAATTATACCTTTAATAATGCTTTTATACAATCATATTATTATTATTATTATAGAAAGGGTTATTGCATCTAATTATATATTTACATTTATTTTTGCATCCAGTGGGTACATCTGGAAAGTTATTAGTGATTTTAAACGTCAATGTCCCGCTGGAACTCCACTGTGCCCGCCCAGAATTACAAGAATGCATTAAACAGAAATTGGGGCCCCACACTAAGTATAAACAATTCAGCAAGTCTGTATTGTTCGACCTCTCAGTAACGGACATTCAACTCAAACAAAAAATACAGCTTTTTGAAAAATAACACCTAATTGAACAGCGCACATGGGAAACCTTAGGGCATTGACCTAGATAGAAAGCCTGTTGCTGCCGAGTCCAAAGGTCAATGTGTGCCATGATATTTATGAAATTTGGGATCGTAATTAAAATGATCTAACTATACATAATTAGGGATTACAAAAATGCATTTGCAATGGAATTTTTTTTAAAGTTGCATATCCTTTACAGGACGTCACAGTCAACCCCAACATTTTTGGCTGTTTCTGATTTCTTGGTAAGTTTACGTTTAGCAGTGTGCCGTTGCTTACTGATTGACCAGCACTCATAACACCATATGAAAATCAGTGCAAGGCGGTCTGCTTCCAAATCGCCTGCAGCTGTATTTCAATTTGCAGTATTGCGAATAGCATTCACAACCCCTTCCCCACAGAGCCATGGAATAAACATTTCTCAATTTTGAAACAACTTGAATATGAAAAGCCAGTTACTAAACTGATTTTCAGCTTGCTATCTTATGAAGTATAACTTATTCACAAATTAACTGGAGATCTAGTCCTTGGGAATGCTCAGAAGGCGTTTAATATTGGTTATTCTCTACAAGAAATTATTTTGAGTGAACTTTTGCTATTTTGTTACTGTTTCTTTAGCCGACATGCATTCAATCATCAATTTGGTGCAGACAGTAGAGGAAAAATTTCTAACAATCAAAATATTCAGTATCCATACCAATATACTGATGATTTTACATGATGCATGCCCTTGGCAGGACCTTGTAATCAACCCCAGGTGGAGAGTTTCTAGTAGTTTGCCATTGCTTTCTGAACATGAAGTCAACAGTGAACTCCAATTTAATGCCGGTGTAGAGGTTAAACCACCTACCTCGCTATGAGTGAACCAGAAGTTTAAGGTCAAGCGGTCTTTTCCTTTCGACCTCGTCGACATCTAATATATTTTACCAGCAATAATATAGCCGATAGATCAGCAGCAAATGTGTCATGGATGAGAACACACCCAACGGACAGAGTGTGGTAGCCCAGTGGCTTGCATGCCAGCTCGTGATCATGTGTTTGAATCTTCTGAGGCAGTGCATTTTTTATCAAATTGACCAGGTCAATCAATCAATTAGGTGCCATCTCCACAATAAAGGTTGGCTGCAATGGATCTCCAACACTGTCTGTCTCTCGCCTCTTGACGTTATCCTCACACTTGTATCGTTGTCTACCTCTTGCTCGCTTGCCCTCAACCTTGCTCTCCAGTATGGATTTTATAAGAATATCATATCTTTTAACGTGGCCAAAATATTTCACTTGTCTCCTCTTTATTTCTTTCATCAACTCTCTCTTCATTCTCAGTTTTTCTAGGACCTCTGCATTTGATTGTTTTTGTTTCCATGAAATGCAACCTATTCGTCTGTATATCCACATCTCCAGGGCTTCTATGCGACTTTCTAGTTGCTTGTTCGATGTCCAGGCTTCCGCGACATACAGTAGCGTTGAATATATGTAGCATTTGACAATTCTCATTTTTAATGCATTATTAATCTCTCTAGATGTTAATACTGATTTCATGCCGTTAAAAGCATTTTTGGCCATTCCTATTCTCTTTTTGATTTCCATTTCACTTCTGCAATCATCTGTTATTATATGTCCAAGATAAGAGAAAGTTGTTACTTGTTCTAGTATCTGCCCATTTACTGTAATGTTCGTTGATGACCTTTCCTTTTCACTGCTAATTATCATAGTTTTTGTTTTTTGGATGTTAATAACCCAGTCTAAAATTAACGGTGGCTGGTTTGATGTTGACATCACCCATCAAGTGTTGATTGGTGCATAGAGGGGCTAGCACAAATACCCAAAATACTTCGACTTAAAATAATGGGGATGAAGGTGAAGAGAAAAAATTGACATCCTAGAAAACAACCTATCATATAAATATGACAGGGATTTTTGGAGAGTTAAGCCAAAAATATAATTAGAAATGTTAGAGATGATTAGTTTAGTTTAGTTTAGTTTAGTCAACGGATCAGCATCACGGCACATGGGTGTAACCCATAAGTGCTCCGTTCTCCTCCTAACTCAAACCTGAGTTTGGAGAAACTCAGCTCAGTGCACAAACTCCGTAGCACACGGCGAGGATCCTGAAATACATTGGGTAGATTTTTAACTCGAAATTTTACCCGGGCAGCACCGTCAGGCTACTCTTTTTCAATTTCCAACTGCCAAGGGATTTTTTACGTGTGCAACAATACACACGGGTGTCCGATCTCACTACCCAGAGACCAGGGGAAATATTACTAGAAGTCCACGTGAAAAAATCCCGGCCCTTACTGGGGCTTGAACCCGGGACCTCCAGCACTCGAGGCGGACACCATACCTCGAGACCACGCAGCTCCCTGAGATGATATAACCAAGGAGCAATATGATGCCCTAAATATCGGTGGTCAGGAAATACCAGAGATTCGATATGCTGATAATACAGTATTACAATCCACATCACAGAATGGTATAGAAAACTAATAACCTCAAACCAAAAAAATAGTGACAATCACAGCTTATATCTTAACATAGCAAAAGCAAAGATAATGCATACAGATAAAACTACAAAGGAGAAAGAAATATATGTTAATGAGGAAAAATTGGAGGTGGTGGAAAGTTTTGAATATCTTGGGTCATTAATATAAATTACCAATAATGGTGACACAATGAAAGAAATTAAAAGACGAATATCTATTGCTCTTCAAAAACTAAAACAACAGAATAAACTGTGGCGTGGGACAGATACACGTACAAAAATTAGATTTTTAAGAGTATTCCTGACTTCCAAGGTGCTGACCTCATCTGGCAGAGGACTGACGAGAACAAGGGCAAAGCCCTCTTCGAACGCTATCTAGAGCAGAGCAACCAGACAGACATGAGAGGCCGAAATCTTGCCAAGGAAGTCACCTCAGATAGGTGCAATGCCCAGAACATTTCGGATGAAGACACAGTGACAGTGAAAGAAATCAAGGCTGTGCTTCGACGTAAAAAAAAAACAGCGTTCCAGTACCAGATGGCATAAGATATGATGACATCAATATGGGTACCGACAACGAGCTAGAGAAATTAGCAGACATGTACAATAGTATAGGGAGTGCTAGCATCAATGAGGAGTGGTTACACAGCTATCTGATTCCCTTGCCGAAGCCTGGCAAAGACCACAAAAATTCAGAGATATCGAGTAATAACCATGCAGAAAACAGGCAAGCTGCCGGAGAAGTAAACTGCCAGAAAAATATCAAGCCAGCTAGAGAGGCAAGGTGTTTTCCCACCTACCCTGGGAGGGTACCGTCCAAAAAGAGAAACCTGGACCAATGCAGCAGTTTTTTTCCATGATGTCTATGAAGGTTTCCACTCAGGCATTGAAACATTTGCTGCAGCAATTGATCTTGAGGACACGTACAACAGAGTACCATTGGATGTTTTTAATGCTTCAGCTTCTTGAACTCAAGATAAGTCCTTTCCTCCTTAATTGGATTGCTGCAGCCCTCTTCCAACGGAAAGTAGTTTTTAGATGTGGCAGTTGGACATCGGAACCAACAACAATATATCCTGGCCTACCACAGGGATCACCATTATCTCCGGTGCTGTTCAACGCCTACACTGTGAGAATCACCAGCGAGCAAATCATATATGACTGGGGAGGACATTGTCGTATGCAGACGATGTTTTAGTGTATCGTCAGGGCAAGAATAGAGATCAGGCTGCTGTGGAACTACAAACCGAACTCAATCACATAAGCACTTGGTGTGTTGAAGCTGGGGCAATGGACAACCCAACAAAGGCAATGGTGACATGGTTCTCTTTGAACAACCATGTCAATACCCCAACGCCAACTGTAAATCTGGGTTCAGAGACGGTGGAAAGAACACAGGTGATGAATTACCTGGGGATATGATTCGATCGAAGCCTAGCTTATAATGAGCATGTAGACGAGGTGATAACAAAGGCCAAGCGGCGTTTGGAGTATGCGATGGCGATCCTGACTCTCAGCCATAAGCAGATAGAAAGGATGGAAAGGATACAGAACGAAGCTATGAGCATTATTCTTGGATGTACAAGAGATACATCATGCAGGGTGATGCGCTACCTTCTTGATTTTCCAACCATGAGGGACAGAGTACAATTTTGCCAAGCACGTGCCTATCTCAGAGTCAACGCAAACACACAACATCCACTGCACAGCGAGATTAAGAAGGTAAAGGGCACCAGGTTAAAAAGAGGAAAGTCGTGGAAGGGTCAAGCCGAAGACATTCTTCAGCAGGCGTGTTCACTTGACTTAGAACCTAGTGAGGAGTGGGTACAAGTGCCAACAGAGTTCTGTACATCCTTTTCAGTGTGCATCCAACTAGACAGGAAATGCAGACAAGTAAATCCAGCTGCTGTGGAGGCGGAAGTACAGGCTCTGATCTTCGAGAATTCGTTAGAGGATGATGCTGTCATTTACACGGATGGGTCGGTCGTCCGAGGAGTGAGAAGTTCATGGGCCTTTATGACTCAGGCCGGAGGGGAAAATGTAAAGAGTCTGGCACATTTGCTTTAACCACAAGCAGTCTGACTATGAAAGTCATGGCAGTAAGCAAAACAATAACATGGCTCGAGACACAGACATTCAATTGGGCATGTGTCCTTAGTGACTCAATGAGTATGCTCAGGATGATAGAGATCGGGTGGGTCCGAAGAGAGTGGCTGCTGTCTCATGAGCAGTCTCGGCTGGCAAAGATTAGTTTCATCTTCATGCCAGGGCATGCGGGTGTACAAGGGAATGAGCAGGCTGACAGGCTTGCAGGTAGGGCTACTGTGGAAGGCGGACGAGCCATGGACCAGGCAGACATTCTGAATGCTCTACGAGAAGTAAGTTGTTTACGAGAACCAAATGATGACTGGGAATCTTCTTCTTCTTCTGCGTTCATCAGGATTTTTTTTTTTCGGATGTGACTGCGTTGTGCCTGTTTACAGCAGAGCTGCGTTCTTGCGCCGTTAGGCCGACACATCCGACTTCTGCGGGCATTTGTTGACCGGGTTAACCTTCCCGTGGGACTGGGAATCTATAACTATGGTCAGGATGCGAGAACAGCAAGTTAAGAGGTGTGGTCAAACAAGAACACTACGTAGGAAGCCAAAGAAGAGTAATAAACCAACACAGAACTGGTGTCGTGAGCTGCTACACGCTGCAGGATTTACTGAGGAGGGGATCCGAGCACTTATGAATTGAATGGCTCGATGTGCAATGAGGATGATCTGTCGACTAACTAACTAACTAGAACCTTTCACAATGCAACAAAAGCCAGTGAGACCTGGACACTTACATGGCAAGCTTAACAAACAGCACATAAATGCCTCTGAATATAAACAGACGAGTTCTAAGAATATCCTGGATACAGAAAAGAACAAATGCATCCATAGGACAAGATGTGAATTTTAAAGAATGTTGGTGATTATTATTGATAAAACAAAGACAATGTAAATAATTTGGTCACTTAAAATGTCATGAAAGTTTGGAGAGAACAATAATGGAGGGGTATATGCCTGGGAAGAGAAGAAGAGGAAGGCCAAAAAGAAGATGGGTGCAGGATGTGGCAGATGATCTCCAGATGGGTGTATTGGACTTGAGACATCTTGCTTATGACTAGGCACTACGTTTCAGTTTTGCCAAATTTTACCGGAGATGTTTTTGTGTTAATTTTCGGTTTCTTGTTTTTGTGTCTCCTATTTAATGACGTTTAGAGTACTCATGATGTTAAATTCTCCCGATTATTTCAAGACTGAGTTAAAACAGACATGATTACTTGATATAGTTTTTCCCACCCAGTTTTGCGTTATGCATTTCTGGCGCTTCGAGAATCCTTGTTATATCGGCTGTCTATTCTAAGCGGTATGTAAACCCGTAAATACCGTTTTATGAGACGTATTACATTGTTATGCTATGCATTATTAAATTTAGCATCCATTTTTATGTTTATTTTGTAACTTTCGACCATTTAAGTTGGTAATCAATGTCACACTGAAATTATGAAGACCGCATGCTGTAATGCGGTATTTCAATGGCTGGAGATGGCAGTTTTTCTTGTCATACTCCAGATAGGAACATTTAATATTGTTATGGAATATTCAGAGCGACTACAATGATAATAAATGTATGTTGACATTCAACACCCATTATTGTATTAATATGTAATTTTTCATCACTCTACACGGACGGACCAGATAATTGATAATTTTGCAACTTTCCAACGAGACTTATTTTGTCAAAATGCATCTGCGCCGGCTGTCTCGCACTGACAGACCGCACGTACAGTCACGCGTGAGATCTGACGTCATCACATCATGACGTGGAGATGTATTATCTGCGTATGCGTGTGTGTATATATAAACTGGCAGTTATCTGTCCTTGGGTTAGACAGCGGCAGTGGTAATATCCCTTGGTGACAGTGTAACCAACAGTTGTGCGAGTATGTAGGTAGGGTCACAAAAAGTGAAAGGTCAAAATCATTTTTTTCTCTACATGTCTATATTATTATTAAGGAAGTGTCTATTCACAGGGCACTATGTATAAACAAAGTGTCTATTCATAGCGCCCTATGTATAAACTCTCCCTATTAATTAAATGATAAACTGACACACAAACATTAATATCTCCCCTCAGTATTGACCTACAGACTTGAATAAGGTACCGTTGGATTTTTTGTTTTTTCAAGAGCTATCCAACTATGCAGTTATATAATTAAAAGGCAATTTAGAAAATGTTACTAAAGTGGCTAAATGTAGCGAGTTCCATCGTGCCACGGCCGGAAATGAAAACAGAAATCATGTACGGAATCGTATAGCCATGACTCACCGGGTCTCCCAGTTCGGCTAGTTCAGACCATGCATTCTTTCGACGTCATTCATTCATTCAAATCTCACGTGACAATATCACACGTCATCCGGGGTTTTCCCGGAAAGGTTGGCTTAATATTCCGTGCATGGCGATTGGTTGAAATCATGGTGAACTTTTATATAAACAAAGAATATATTTTATACTTACCGTAATTAATTTTTTTTTGCATTGGTAATTGATCTATTTAAATTTTAGATGGATTTTCAAATTCCCCATCCAAATTTACATACATTTGGAAAGTTTCATCTCAATATATGCATTAATTCTTGATGAAAACAAACTTTTCTGCGAGGATGTGTTTTTGTTCTTTGGGCTTATTGATCGGATGGGCATGTACACTTTGTAACATTATTCTGGCGCTGGTAATAGATTTATTTAAATTTTGGATGGATTTTCAAACTTTCCATCAAATTATACACACATTTGGAAAGTTTCATCTCAAAATATGCATTACTTGTGGATGAAAAAGAATATTTTCGCCGAAGCGTGTTTTTGTGAATGGGTAAACACATGGCATGCGTTATGGTGACTGCGCATGCGCGAATCGACCGGCATAGCATGTACTCTTTCATTTTTCAACACACAAAACATGCGATTTGACCTACAAAAGTTAAAGAGAACACAAGTTTAAAGATTATTAATAATTTATTTGTATACTTGTACTATTGTTTAATCATTTAACATGACGGAACATATTTTTGAAGTCAGTTTTCGTAATCCGCCTATGACCCGTGTTGGTTGAGACCAACCTCGCGCGCGGAGAAAAATGAAAACGGCAGATTGGACCGTAAATAACTTTTTTTCTGACGCTTGCAATAGAAATCCATCAATTGTAGATGGGTCTTCGAATTCTGCAACAAATTTTTCAGAAATTTGGAAAGATTCATCGCTAAACTTGCTTTATTTGTGGTTGAAAAACAGGCGAAAATGTTACGATCATAAAACTCAAAACGGCGGCTTTACTTTATAAATATCTTTGCAGAACAAGCATTGTCTTCTCGCTAGCGTAAGTCGTAAGCAGCCCGCCTGTCACAAGAGAGTTCGGGGTTCATTTCCCGACTGGGCATGTATTTTTTTTTTTTTTTTTTAAATTTTTCACAAAATTATTAGGTGATATAATAGAAACTATTAAACATTACGAAGTAAAATATTATACAGAACTAAGAAACTGGAAGTTTGTGAATAAAGTGTGCTCTGTGGATCTATGCGAGCTGCCGACTGCCGGGGAGCAAGCAGCGGAATGATCGCGTATCGGAATCTATGAATCCAATAGATGTCTTTGTTTAATGTGAATTTTAATTGCCGTATAAAATATCGCCCCTGAATCAACAAAGTTTCATCGCTAAACTTGCTCGAATTGTGGTTGAAAGACAGATTTTCTGCGAAGATGTGACTTTGTGAATTGGAAACCCACGGATCATGACGGCCATCGCATATGATATCGATTGTGATTGCGCTAGACTTTTCAACACATAAAACGTGTGATTTGACCTACAAAAGTTAAATAGAACACAAGTTTAAAGATTATTAATAATTAATTTGTATACTTGTACTAATTTGTAATCATTTAACATGACGGAACATATTTTTGAAGTCAGTTTTCATATGACAGTTTGAGACAATCTCGCACACATAGACGCGCAGAAACCAGCGGGTGTCGCTGATTGGAGGAAAGGGACACATTAGAGAGCTCTCTTTACGGATGAAAAACCGCAACTCGTCTCACCTTCACAAAGATGTGAATATCTTCACTTAGAAGTGACATACACGCACCATTGAGGTACCATTAGATTTTGAATTTCAAGGCCTATCTACTGTGGCAGTCTCATTTGTAAATACTCAAAATTAAATTGATGATGGGACTCGCTATACTAAATGACAGAGAAGTTTTCTGGAAGGTTGTTATGCGAGCGAGGTTCTTCAAAGGACATGCTACTGAATGAATGCATGAATGAAGCCGCTACCAATATTAGGAGACATTGGAGGGACACCAGTCTTCGGACTGACTGACCTAATGAATGAAATAAATGAACTATACATATTTTACAAACATGTTTTCATATTTCAGTGCAGCGTTTACCCGCCCATGATCCTGCTTTCTTCAGGTTAGCAGACAGTCCTAAAACGTCAGCAAAAAAATACGTGCTCAAAAACCTGAACAAGTAAATGGCAATCTTAAACGCGATGATGCCGGTAGTCAAAGCACCAATCGTAGTAAATAAATCAGATGAATCTCCTAAATGTTCTTTGATAGCTTTGAAAATCATTTTGCCGGTCTAAGTTGCAGAATTGAAACGACTCGCTCGCACGCCGTTGTTGTATCACGTGATACACAAGTGGGCATGTTTTATGACGTAGAACTCCATGTACGAAGGTCAGTTAAGACCTGGGTCAAAGGTTATTTGATCATTTCGTGAACCGTAGGTGACAAAGATCAACGGTTTACAAAATGTTACTGTCGAATGTGAAGGGTTTTCAGAATGTTTATATCAAATTTGTAAAATACTAGTTAAATATCTCATCAATAGTGAGCAACATATACTGAAAAGACAAAATGTTTGTGGCCAACATTGACGTCACTTGGGGACATACTATATGATATGACGTCAACAACCTCAAGTTGACCTCTGCGACAAATGAGAATGGTGTTAACGATACTGTTACAATTACCCCGTTGAACTTCAAGTTTTCTTTGTTATCACCATTATTTCCTTTTTTCTGTTATTCGTACTATGACCTTTGTTTTAACGTTCTTTTGTAACTGTTTCCATTATTATTCCTTGTAACTGCAATTCATGAGATACACCAACTTCGTCAAAATGTCAGATGACAGATAGGAATGGCGAGACATGCCGATGTCTATTTCATTCAACGTAGCTGAAGGACTCTCCTGTAAAATGCACAAGCACGGTAGACTAGGTAGATATGACACACAGATACCCGTTCACTAAAGCTGCTAAAGACTGTTGCATATCCTTTACAGGACATGGCAGTCAACTGCAACATTTCTTGACTAATTGTTAATTTCTGTGCACGTTTACGTTTAATAGTTTCCCTTTGCTTTCTGAGCGATTGGCACTCATACCATTGTATGGAAATACAAACGCAATGCGGTCGGCCTCAAAATCGCCATCAGCTGTGTTTCGAACTTGGTATGTGGTATTACGAATTGCATTCGTAACCCCTTTGCCACAGAGCCGGCTACTCAGGTCATATAACAAGAGTCAGAAAACTAACTGCATATCCTTTTCAGGACGTCACATTCAACCTCGTAATTTTCCGATTGTTTGTGATTTCTTGGCAAGCTTACTTTCAGTAGTTTACCAATGCTTTCTGAACTACAGCAGTCATACCATTGTATGAACACCAACCCAAGGCGGTCTGCTGCCAAATCTCTCGCAACCGTGTTTCGAACGAGGTATGCGGAGTATCGAATTGCGTTCGTGACAACTAGAAAGATCAGTGGTAGAAGAGAAGTCATTATTCTGCGCCTCAGAACAGGACACAATAGATTACGCAACCACATGTATACAAAATTCAAGATTGGTGAAACAGCCATGTGCACGTGTGGATTGGCGTCGCAGACAGCAGAGCACATACTCCAAGACT
>OY992892.1:18077836-18172836 GCA_963921405.1 Cepaea hortensis
CCCCCCTCCCTCTCTCTCTCTCTGTGTGTGTGTGTGTGTGTGTGTGTGTGTGTAAGTAAGTAAGTAAGTAAGTAAGTAAGTAAGTAAGTAAGTAAGTCTCTCTCTCTCTCTCTCTCTTTCTCCCCCCCCCTCCCTCTGTGTGTGTGTGTGTGTGTGTGTGTGTGTGTGTGTGTGTGTGTGTGTGTGTGTGTGTAAGTAAGTAAGTAAGTAAGTAAGTAAGTTTGAGTCAGGTCTTAGTCAGATATGACTGAGCTACCGTATAACAGTAGACGGTACTACCTGGTTTCTGTTAGCGCCGAACGTTGGGCGGCGCTTACCAAACCCGACACCCCACATTGTGCCAACGGCTTCGGGCGGAAGAGCGCAATTGGGAGGGTACAAGCCTTACCCTGGTGCGAGGAAATGCAAGCTAAAGACAAAATTGTCATGGCAGGGCAGACCAGGCCCTAAGCCTTGGTTGGCGACTGGTCTAGGATCGAAGCTCCGACAGGCGGACAGTTAGAGCATTGCTTTGCTGATCCGGCAGCTTCTGCAGCTTGTCTTGTTCCAGATGTAGGGGTGTTACCTTTCCTCTGGAGTGAACTAGGCAGGCCGAGAGAGGGATCATGCTGCATGGGCAACACATGATCTCTATATTTTAGCCCAGGCTTTGTGCTATGGAGAGGCAATAACTCCATCCCTGGTCTTAACTGGTCTCGGAATCAAAGCGAGAGGCAACTGTTACGGGTTATAAGTCCTTGTCAGTTGGCGTAGACATGGGGCGCCACGCGTTGCCTCTGACGGTGGGAGACACCTATAGGTGTCACTGATCAGCTACCGCCCGCCTCAAGCTGGGCACCCCCCAGCCAATTGGGTGCTGATCCGCCACAGCCTGCCTGCTTCAATGGGTGCTTGGGGCTAGGACAAAATCTGAATCGCAGGCTGTAAAACCAATGCACCAGGTACAAACAAAAATAAAAATAGAAACCTCAAGCTACGGCTTGCAACCTGGAACGTGAGAACCATGTGTCCAGGATTTTCCACTGACTTGACCAATATTGACGATGTGAGGAAAACGGCTGTGATTGATGCCGAACTCAATCGTCTTAACATTGATATTGCTGGCCTGCAGGAGACTCGCCTAGCTGAGGAAGGGTCACTCAGGGAAAACAACTACACCTTTTTCTGGAAGGGTAGAGGGCAGGCAGAAAAAAGGCAACACTGTGTGGGCTTTGCAGTGAAGAATTCGCTACTGGGAATGATTGAAATTCCAGCAGGAGGAAATGAAAGACTATTGTCCCTGCGCTTGGCAACCTCTTGTGGGTTTGCCACCATTATTACTGCATATACACCGATACTCGATTCCTCTGATGATGTGAAGGATTTGTTCTATGAGGAGTTAGACTCCGTGATCAAGGCAGTTCCAAAATCTGACTACATTTATATGCTCGGTGATTTCAATGCTCGTGTGGGCAAGGACTCGAGTTCATGGCCAGTGTGCCTTGGAAAATACAACATCGGTCGCATGAATGAAAATGGGCAAAGGCTGCTGGAGCATTGCACCAGTAATGACCTATGTATTACAAACTCTTTTTTTAAAACAAAAGAGATGCATAAGGTCACATGGAAACATCCAAGATCCGGCCATTGGCACCAGCTGGACTTCATCATCACACGGAGACAACATCTGAACCATATATCATTGACTCGTAGTTACCACAGTGCTGACTGTGATACGGATCATTCTTTGGTTGTTGCAAGGGTTAGACTGAGACCAAAGAGAATCTACACAGCTAAACACAAATCTAGCCTCAGGATTAATATTATTAACACTCATGATCCTGAAAAGTGCTTTCAGTTTCAACAGCAACTTGAAGACGCTTTCACTGATACACCAGAAAATTGTACAGTAAATGAAAAGTGGGGTCAAATTAAGGAAACTCTTTATAAAACTGCCGTAGGGGTTTACGGCACTGTGGATCATAAGAGGCAGGACTGGTTTGCGGCAAACAGCGAGACTCTGCAGCCCTTGATTGATAAGAAGAAGAAAGCTCTCTTAAGAAACAAGGAAAGACCACTCTGAGTGAGCTTAGGCAAGCTAGGAAGGATGTGCAAAAGGCTGCCAGGCAGTGTGCAAATGATTATTGGATCAAGTTATGTGAGTCCATTCAAATCGCAAGTGATAAGGGAGACATAAGAAGCATGTATGAAGGAATAAAGAAAGCCTGTGGTCCAGTGATCAAAAGAAGTGCACCATTGAAAACCTTGACTGGAGAAATCATCACTGACAAGAAACGGCAGATGGACAGATGGGTAGAGCACTATTTGGAGCTTTACTCAAGTGAGACCAAACTAGCGGATGATGCCCTCAACGCCATAGAGGCCCTACCAACCCTTGACCACCTGGACACACTTCCCACCATAACAGAAGTTAAGTGTGCTATAAATGAACTTGCATCTGGCAAGGCTCCAGGTAAGGATGGGATTCCAATAGAGGTTATCAGGAGTGGGCAAGACACACTCACTATACAGATCCACCAGCTAATAGAGCTATGCTGGCGTGAAGGACAAGTCCCACAGGATTTCAAAGATTCAAGCATCATAACACTGTACAAGAACAAGGGCGATCGGAGCGACTGCAACAACTATAGGGGTATCTCACTTCTGTGTATTGTTGGAAAAGTATTTGCCAGAATTGTTCTGCGCAGACTTCAAGTCCTAGGAGATCAAGTCTACCCCGAATCACAGTGTGGCTTTCGACAGAACCGGTCTACCACTGATATGATATTCTCATTGCGACAAATGCAAGAAAAATGCCGTGAACAGAATCAACCACTGTTTATTGCCTTCATCGACCTCACAAAGGCATTTGATTTGGTCAGTCGTGAGGGTCTGTTCAAGGCACTAAAGAAGATTGGCTGCCCACCAACTCTTCTGTCCATTGTGGAATCGTTCCACACAGGCATGAAGGGTATAATCAAGTTTGATGGTGCAACTTCTGAAGAATTTGAAATCAAGAGTGGAGTTAAGCAAGGTTGTGTACCAGCTCTCACCCTCTTTGGAATATACTTTTCACTTCTACTGAAATATGCATTTCGTGATCAGGATGGTGGTATATACATTCACTCACGCTCAGATGGCGGCCTCTACAATGCTCAGAGATTGAAGGCTAAGACCAAAATTAGGAGGGTACTGATCAGAGAGTTGCTTTTTGCAGATGATGCTGCAGTTACGACCCACTCTGAGGAAGAATTGCAATGTCTACTATCTGCATTCCCCAATGCTTGTTCTGAATTTGGTTTAACAATTAGCAAAAAGAAGACACAGTTTATGTCACAAGGTGCACATGGGGTACCATCAATCTTTATTGACGACGCTGAACTAGAGATAGTAGACCATTTTGCATATCTAGGATCAGTGGTTAATAGCAAATTATCCCTAGATCAGGAAATCAACATCCGGATTGGTAAGGCAGCAACAACAATGAACAGGTTAAGAAAAAGAGTCTGGGAGAACAGGAAGCTTACTGCCAAAACAAAAGTCCTTGTCTATCAAGCCTGTGTCCTTAGTACTCTTTTCTATGGCAGTGAAACCTGGACAACTTACTCACACCAAGAGAACAATTTAAACAGCTTTCATATGCGGTGTTTGCGAAGAATTCTTGGTATTAAGTGGCAAGACAAAATCACAAATACTGAAGTATTGGAAAGATCAGGTTGTGTGACAGTTTATTCCATGCACAGTCTTCGTAGACTTAGATGGATAGGACATCTTAGGAGGATGGATGATGGTAGAATACCAAAGGATATCTTTTTTGGTGAATTACAGATGGGTAAGAGATCTCAGGGACGGCCTCTACTACGATACAAAGATGTGTGTAAGCGGGACATGATTGATACAGGCATTGATAATGCACATTGGGAGCAAGTCGCCGCTGAACGTGTTGAATGGAGGGCAAATATCAGAAATGGAATAAAGTCAAAGGAGAAAATTATTGCAGAAAAGTCACACACCAAGCGTTTGAGACGTAAGATGGTGCATGATGGTGGAAATGACCACGTGTTCAGATGCACCCACTGTGAACGGACATTTACAGCGCAAATTGGCCTTATCAGTCACACTCGCTACCGCCATAGTTAAAAGTTATTATGCCTTTTTAAAGCACAAACTATCGTCTGTCAAGACGGCAAGGTGCCAATGCAATGTTCTAGTATGTTCTGTGTATATGATGTTGTGATCTATTATACATTATGTATGTTCACTGTTGCTGGTCTCTGTGGCTAAGGGCTTGCGAACGCTGTTTGTGAGCCCGTATACCCGGGTTCGAAACACAGCGGTGCTGGTTTTTCGAAAAAGGTATTGGAGCCGGTCTTCAGAAAGCAATGGCAAACTACTAAACGTAACATTTGCTCAGGAATCACGAACAGCGAAAATGCTGGGGTTGACTGCTACGTCCTGTAAAGGACATGCAACTTAATTAAATAAATGTTCACTGTTATGTTAGGGAAACAATGTTAATAGGGAAACAAAACTCGCTTACACTCAGGAAATAAATGACCGTAATGGAAGATAATAGGGAAACAAAACTCTCTTACACTCAGGAAATAAATGACCGTAATGGAAGATAATAGGGAAACAAAACTCTCTTACACTCAGGAAATAAATGACCGTAATGGAAGATAATAGGGAAACAAAACTCGCTTACACTCAGGAAATAAATGACCGTAGACCCCGAGGTAGACCAAGAAAATGGTGGAGAGATATTATACACACAGACCTACAGGCACTTGGAATTAGCAACTGGCAATAGGAGGTCAACCAGAGAGACGAATGAAGGCGGCTTGTCTGCAGCAAAGAACCTCAATGGCTCGGAATGCTGAAGAAGAAGAAGAAGAAGAAGAAGAAGAAGAAGAAGAAGAAGAAGAAGAAGAAGAAGAAGAAGAAGAAGAAGAAGAAGAAGAAGGTTCTATGTAATGCTCTATGTATTTCTGCTAGTATGTTCTGTGTTCACTGTTACATTTCCTGTATATATGGTGTTATGTTTTATGTCTGCTAGCTGCTTGTTCTGCTATTTTCTGTACAAACACTCTGCATCTGTTGTAGTATGTTCTATGTACGTCACCTGTATTGTTCCATGTGTTGTAGTATGTTCTATGTATGTCACCTGTATTGTTCCATGTGTTGTAGTATGTTCTATGTACGTCACCTGTATTGTTCCATCTGTTGTAGTATGTTCTATGTATGTCACCTGTATTGCTCTATCTGTTGTAGTATGTTCTATGTATGTCATCTGTATTGTTTCATCTGTTGTAGTATTTCCTGTATATATGAGTAGTATATAGGATGGTTTGGTACCCCCAATGAGACATAAAATACCTCATATTGAGACATGCGGTATGAGCCATGTCTCATTCTCGTCTCATGTCTCGTCTATGCCTCATGTCTCGTGGTGGGTGGGTTGTGGCCTGCCTCATGCCTTCCAGCTCCTGCCTCGTTTTTTAAAGTGTCAGCTGTCGTTTTTTAATCATAGCATCGGGGTTAACAATGAAAAGATCAATTGAACTAGCTGGGCAAGTTAAGTGAAGATCAGCGCGATAACTATGGCGCCATGTTTGCTAATTGATTCAGAATCTGTCAGCCGGTGTAATGCATTAATTAGGTTCCCATTTGTATAGACGATTGCATAATCGATTGGTGTGCTCAGGCTGATACGGGTTGATGTATTTGTATCTTTGGTAAGATCGGCGAACATCTGTGAGCAAAAAGTCGATATTGCCGGCAGTTGAATATCAGTGTCGGGGTCGAGGGAGGTCGCTGGTGCCATCTGTTTTTAATCAAGGGCGATGTCGGAATAAAATAATAAGCGCAAAGAACGATGTGTGGGGTGGGTTGGTAAGTGGCGAAAGATGGCGGGGGTGCGTAGTTGGTCATAGTGGGATATCACCAATGTGTAACTGGGGGTTCTAGTTACTGCCATTGCGCTTGACAGGTTCGAATAGTAGTATATAGGATGGTTTGGTACCCCCAATGAGACATAAAATACCTCATATTGAGACATGCGGTATGAGCCATGTCTCATTCTCGTCTCATGTCTCGTCTATGCCTCATGTCTCGTGGTGGGTGGGTTGTGGCCTGCCTCATGCCTTCCAGCTCCTGCCTCGTTTTTTAAAGTGTCAGCTGTCGTTTTTTAATCATAGCATCGGGGTTAACAATGAAAAGATCAATTGAACTAGGTGGGCAAGTTAAGTGAAGATCAGCGCGATAACTATGGCGCCATGTTTGCTAATTGATTCAGAATCTGTCAGCCGGTGTAATGCATTAATTAGGTTCCCATTTGTATAGACGATTGCATAATCGATTGGTGTGCTCAGGCTGATACGGGTTGATGTATTTGTATCTTTGGCAAGATCGGCGAACGTCTGTGAGCAAAAAGTCGATATTGCCGGCAGTTGAATATCAGTGTCGGGGTCGAGGGAGGTCGCTGGTGCCATCTGTTTTTAATCAAGGGCGATGTCGGAATAAAATAATAAGCGCAAAGAACGATGTGTGGGGTGGGTTGGTAAGTGGCGAAAGATGGCGGGGGTGCGTAGTTGGTCATAGTGGGATATCACCAATGTGTAACTGGGGGTTCTAGTTACTGCCATTGCGCTTGACAGGTTCGAATCTCACTGTGTGGTTGGTATGTGCGGGGTGGTGGAATGTTGAAAGTTGAATGTTCTTGTCGAACTTTACTTTTTAAATTTTAATTACCAGTGACCATACTAATCGATAATCACATCCCTTGTCTAAAACACGCGTCTAGTGGTTTCGGTGACAACCGTTTTATCTCCAGTAGGTTGGGTAATTTGACCAACCAGAAGAGACGATTCCATTTCTTTATACAAATATTATGTTATTATCCATTTTGACCACTTTGCACCGTTTCACAATAATGGATCAGCAGTTTGACTGCTAGACATCTTTTGATGAACATTAGCTATCAGTATAATAATGACACAAGCAACGATTGACTTGAAACAAGTTCATAGCGAGATAGTGAATATGGTGCTGACTATTATTAGTTCCTACAATTCCAAAAAGGCAAATAACTCGACGTTGTCTGGTTTAGTCGGTCAAATAGCCAAACAACAATCTGTGTTGTTCACGAGACTAGAAGACAGTATCAAGCCCGAACATATTTTCCAAGTCTTTATGAATTCTTTGGTGATAACGTCATCAACTATGGGAGAATAATTATGCTTTTTACCTTTGGCATGCGTCTGGGTAAGCATCTGGTTGATAATTCTTACAACGCCGATGTGAATGTCCAAGACCTGGAAGAGGACTTCGCTAAATCTGTAGGCGAATACATGGCTGATAAACTAAGTCCTTGGATATTTCAACACCAAGGTGGTTGGCGGAATTTCTATGCTTTGACTGCAAACAAAGAAATTGATTAAAAACAGGCTTAAATCCCAGTATTTCGTTATTCTTGTGAGTGTGAGAGCGCTTGATTGTGGATATATAATACCTATAGTAAACCCCTTTGGGTAAATTGTGAGCGGGAGTTGACACATTGTAATGGCAAGTGGTAAAATTGTGAGAGTCAGTGGAGAATTTGTGTGGTTAATTGGTCAATTCGATAAGTTGTGAAAGCAAACGGGGTAGTTGGTAGGGCAATTCGACAAGTTGTGAAAGCAAATTTCTTAGTTTGCTATAATTTTTTCTCCTTATGGTTAATATTTTTTCCTTTGGCTAGCGTATTTATTACTTTGGCCAACTTTTTTCTTACCTTACCATACATATTTCTTAGTTTGGTTGGTATTTTTCTCACTTTGATTAGTATCTTTTCCAGTTTTGGTAATATATTTTCTTACTTGGTCGACAAATTTTCCTATTTTTGTTGTTGTTGTTGTAAATTTGGATGACATATTTATAAGTTTGGTTGAAATATGTGTTTACTTGGCCAATATTTTTCCCATTTGGCTAACAAATTTTCCTATTTAGGTCGATATTTTTCTATCTTTGGTTAATAATTGTCTTCGTGTTGGTTAACAAAGTTTCCTACTTTTCATAAGTTTGGCAGAGCTTTTTATAAGTTTGGTCGATATTTTTTCACATTTAGTTAACAAAATTTCCTATTTGTCATAAATTTACCGGCGATTTGTAAAAGTTTGGTCGACATATTTCTATATTTACCCAATATTTTTATTACTTTGGTCAGTTTGGATGATATATTTATAAGTTTGGTCAGCCTTTTAGTTGATTTGGCTAGTATTGTTTTCCTACATTTTATAAGTTTGGATGAGACATTTATAAGTTTGGCGGATCTTTTTCACATTTGGGTAAGAAATGTTCCTACCTTTTATGGGGTTGGACGAGGAATTTATTTACTTGGTCAATAGATTTCACCTTTATCTAATAAAGTTTCCTATATTTTGTCAATTTGGATGCGCTATTTCTTTACATGGCCAATAGTTTTTTTATTTTTTCCATTTGGTTAACAAATGTTCCTACTTTTCATAAGCTTGATGGAGCTATTTCTGTATTTGGCCGACATTTTCCCCTTTTGGTTAACAAATGTTCCTACATTTCATAAGTTTGGCGGAGATTTTTATCAGTTTGGTCGACATATTTCTGTATTTACCCAACGTTTTTATACATTGAATCACGTATTTTCCTACTTCGATCGACATGATTCTTAATTTGAGCAATATTTTCACCATTCGGCTAACACATTTTCCTACTTTTTATAAGTTTGGACGCGTTATTTATAAGTTTGAGCGATATTTTTCCCATTTGGTTAATATGATTTCCTATTTGCCCCATATTTTTTACATTTGACTTACAATTTTCCTACTTTTTATAATTTTCGTTGAGATATTTATGTATTTGGCCACCATTTTTATTAGTTTGACTAGCCTTTTCTCCTACTTTTTATAAAATTGATTGAGATATTTGTGTATCTGACCAATATTTTGCCTATTTGGCTAACAAATTGTCCTACTATTTATAAGGTTGGATGAGCTAATTAATTTTGGTCAGCCTGTTATTTGATTTGGATAACATTTTATCATAGTCTTTATAAGTTTGAATGAAATATTTATAAGTTTGTCCCTCGTTCTGCCTATTGTATTACTTCGGCCGACATGTTTCTTGATTTTACTAGTATATTTTCTTACTTGTTATAAGTTCGGATGAGATATTTCTGTCTTTGACCACTATTTTTTCCTACGTTTTATAATTTGTTGAGATATTTATGTATTTGACCGACCTTTTCCCCATTTCGGCTGACAAATGTTCCTACTTTTTATAAGATTAGATGAAATATTGCTCTCTTTGGTCGATATTTTTTCTCATTAGGTTAACAAATGTTCCTAATTTTTATAATTTTGTTGTAAATATTTCTTTACAGGGTCAATATTTTTCTCATTAGGTTAACAAATTTTCCTATTTTTTATAAGTTTTGCTGAGCCATTTAGAAGTTTGACCGATATTTTCACATTTGGCTAACATTATTTCCTTCTTTTTATGAAATCGGATGAGGCATTTATAATTTTTACCGATATTTTTCAGCTTGGTTGTAGACAATGAGTATTTTCTGCAATCTATAGTAGGTGTGGGTAATACACAAAGTGAGCAAGCAGAATTAACTGGTTGTGTTACTATGGTCGTCAGCGTATTTAAAATGATATTTTTAACTTTCTCGGTACTGTGGTAAAGAGGTAATTGCATAATTACGTTTATATCTGTTGTTCTCAATCAGAGCCGAAAAAAGCATTGTCTTGTCCTGTTGTATTGACTCTAGACGCAAATGTTGTTGGTAACCCAGTGCCAATCTTAGTAACTTGTAGGTGTTGTGTCGTTCATAGAACCTATACTTGTGTATGGATGTAAAGCACGACATGCGGACATTTGTTGTTAGAAAACACATGTATATATATTCATATATACATATACTACGAAAACATATTTTGAAGCCTCAAAATTTGACTTCTTCAGACATTACATTAGTTTTCATGGGGGACATGAATGCATAGGGTGATTTAAATATAACCAGATTTACGTTTCCAAGGAGATAACACACAGACTATGTTTTCGTT
This sequence comes from Cepaea hortensis, assembly GCA_963921405.1. NCBI lineage: Eukaryota > Metazoa > Mollusca > Gastropoda > Stylommatophora > Helicidae > Cepaea > Cepaea hortensis. The sequence continues at coordinate 18,087,898 of OY992892.1, forward strand.
GAAAATTCGCTGTTTTCTCTAAGCAGACTGTCACTTTTGTCACAGCCAGTGTAGATGGTCATGTGTTTGTTATGGGTATTATTAATGTAAATGTTTATTCTGTTTGTAGTGTAAGGGTCCTTCTCTTCCATCGATAAGTTTTAAAAAACCAATGACCAAGCCCTATAAGACACATATGACAACCGCATCTATCCTACTTCATTCATGTAGATTTGGTCCACAGTGTCCACTTTGGTAAGATTTTACAACAATAGACTGGAGCAGGAAACAGGAAACGTTACGTGAATAACGATACACCGAGAGTCAATACGCTTGGATTTGTATTCTCACGTCACTTTTACTATGTATCTATGGTTGTTTCCTGACAGGCTTCATCAATCAGACTCCCATCAAAGGATGGCGGCATGCACAAAATTGTTGGCAACAATATAGAATAGATAGTGGGCGCTTGGTTTAAGTGTTAGTCTGTTACGCTGACGTGAGGGGCGATCGGTGTAATTTGGTCGCAATATATAACAGATAGCGGTCACACTGACATAATGGCATGTTGTGTGTACCATTTGTATGTATCTAATACACCAACGTATTCATACCGTTGTGTTTTTCACTTATTTGCTAATGTAACACTGGTGTTTTCTTCTTTTTTGTTTTTTATAATTTTATACATATCACTGTATCTATTTTATTATGTAATTTAACTTGTAATAATGTACTTGAATTCTTTAAACTACGGTTTATTTAGTCCTAACTTTATATACTGTGTATTGCTTCTTCTTGACCAGCTGTCTGTCGTTGGTACCCAGTGTATTAGACACCTCTTTCTGGTAGGTTTAGACTGTCTATTATTACCCTCTCAGATCGATTGTAATCTTTGGTTTGTAAAATAATGCTTCGCGGCGACGCAACGTTTCATTACCATTTTTGTTTCATTTTTGGTTTAGTTCAGGGCCACGCGGCCTATACCGCCTCGTTTATCGTGTCATCTTCACTGGGTACCAGGTAGCTGATTAATATCTCCAGCTGGTGCCATCACAGCTAATCTAAACATAGTCACTAGCCTACCGCCGTTTGCCTGGGAGGCACGGTAGTTTTCTACAACTAAATACCTTTGTTATCGTTATATAATAGACATCGCTGTGTATCCTTATTTACAAATACGTACATGTTAGCTGACCTCCGATTTGTCATTTTGTTTAATAATATCTGCAAATTGTCTCTGTCTTTCATAGAATATGTACTTTTGTATGACTGTGAAGCGTGGGCAATGAGCAGACAAAATGAAAAACATCAGTGAAGATGTGGTGAAAATATACATACCATGCCCAGATAGAACAACAAATTACCAGGTCCCACTAGAAACAAAGAAAAAAAAAAAAGAAACAGTATCTACAACATACTCTTTTCCACTCTTAATGTTTAAGTTTGAGTGAAATATGTCTTTTGCAGCGTGTGACATGAGGAAATTTGTCCTTTAAAATCACCTTGAATATATATCTTCATATATAAATATGCTATGAACACATATTTTGAAGCCGCAAATTTGACTTCAGGCATTATACTAATTGTTGAATGAGACATGAACGCCAAGGATGAACTACGTGGGCACCCGTTAATGAATGTTTGTTGTTTATTAGTAGTTGTTTTATTCGTTTTTCTTGTTTTCGATCGGTACAGCAGTATTGATTTCACCTTAAAGCTAAATATGCATATACTATGCAGAATGCTTCTGCTAAATATGTTCACAGGAACTGACATTACCATACTTATAAGCTTTTCACACGCCGGTAGATCTCCGTTTTTTTTTTTCGTCGTTTTATTAAATATTTCTAGTCAAATGTCTTCATTTAATTTCTGTAATAAAATGTCTTCATCTAATTTAACTTGTCAACGGCCTTCATATAATTTATGTAATCAACAGACACTGCGTAGGATCTGCAATATTTAGTAGAGGCGGTTGTTGCACCCGGTGAACAACTAGGGTTAGAATTAAATTATAAAACGACACGGGTTATGATTGTCACTATGAAGAACGAAATACCACGATGTAATATACAAGTAAATGGGAATATTCTGAAACAAGTGAGTAGATACAAGTATCTCGGAACAGTCATAACAACTGATGGGAGATGCCTTGAAGAGATTAGCACAAGAATCGCCGTGGCGAAGATAACCTTTTGCAAGCTGAAAAACATAACAACCAGCAAAAAGATGGCAATTGCTACGAGAAAAAGAGTGTTGAACCTGTACTTTTGTATGAATGTGAAGACAATGAGCAGTCCCGCTGAATCTGCTGGCTGTGGAACTGACGTTTCTGAGAAGAATGCAAAGCGACACATCGTGATTTGCTTCTCTGGCGCCTATGTTGGGTATAGTTAGCGACCAGGGGCGTTATTCGAACCGTCAGTGACACCACCTAGCTCAGTTAAATACTCGGCCACTGCCACACTATCCCACCAAACAGTAGGACTCGAACCTGTCTAGCGCTATGGCGGCAACTAGACATCCTTGTTATACATTTACGTCTTAATATACTCTTAGAAAACTCCGCCTAGGGTGGACACCCTTATCGCCCCGCAGCGTGATTCGAACCACCAATGATATAACCTAGCTCCGTTACATACTCGACCACCACCCCGCACATACCAACCACACAGTGAGATTCGAACCTGTCAAGCGCAATGGCAGTAACTAGAACCCCCAGTTACACATTGGTGATATCCCACTATGACCAACTACGCACCCCCGCCATATTTCGCCACTTACCAACCCACCCCACACATCGTTCTTTGCGCTTATTATTTTATTCCGACATCGCCCTTGATTAAAAACAGATGGCACCAGCGACCTCCCTCGACCCCGACACTGATATTCAACTGCCGGCAATATCGACTTTTTGCTCACAGACGTTCGCCGATCTTGCCAAAGATACAAATACATCAACCCGTATCAGCCTGAGCACACCAATCGATTATGCAATCGTCTATACAAATGGGAACCTAATTAATGCATTACACCGGCTGACAGATTCTGAATCAATTAGCAAACATGGCGCCATAGTTATCGCGCTGATCTTCACTTAACTTGCCCACCTAGTTCAATTGATCTTTTCATTGTTAACCCCGATGCTATGATTAAAAAACGACAGCTGACACTTTAAAAAACGAGGCAGGAGCTGGAAGGCATGAGGCAGGCCACAACCCACCCACCACGAGACATGAGGCATAGACGAGACATGAGACGAGAATGAGACATGGCTCATACCGCATGTCTCAATATGAGGTATTTTATGTCTCATTGGGGGTACCAAACCATCCTATATACTACTAAGCAGACTGTCACTTTTGTCACAGCCAGTGTAGATGGTCATGTGTTTGTTATGGGTATTATTAATGTAAATGTTTATTCTGTTTGTAGTGTAAGGGTCCTTCTCTTCCATCGATAAGTTTTAAAAAACCAATGACCAAGCCCTATAAGACACATATGACAACCGCATCTATCCTACTTCATTCATGTAGATTTGGTCCACAGTGTCCACTTTGGTAAGATTTTACAACAATAGACTGGAGCAGGAAACAGGAAACGTTACGTGAATAACGATACACCGAGAGTCAATACGCTTGGATTTGTATTCTCACGTCACTTTTACTATGTATCTATGGTTGTTTCCTGACAGGCTTCATCAATCAGACTCCCATCAAAGGATGGCGGCATGCACAAAATTGTTGGCAACAATATAGAATAGATAGTGGGCGCTTGGTTTAAGTGTTAGTCTGTTACGCTGACGTGAGGGGCGATCGGTGTAATTTGGTCGCAATATATAACATATAGCGGTCACACTGACATAATGGCATGTTGTGTGTACCATTTGTATGTATCTAATACACCAACGTATTCATACCGTTGTGTTTTTCACTTATTTGCTAATGTAACACTGGTGTTTTCTTCTTTTTTGTTTTTTATAATTTTATACATATCACTGTATCTATTTTATTATGTAATTTAACTTGTAATAATGTACTTGAATTCTTTAAACTACGGTTTATTTAGTCCTAACTTTATATACTGTGTATTGCTTCTTCTTGACCAGCTGTCTGTCGTTGGTACCCAGTGTATTAGACACCTCTTTCTGGTAGGTTTAGACTGTCTATTATTACCCTCTCAGATCGATTGTAATCTTTGGTTTGTAAAATAATGCTTCGCGGCGACGCAACGTTTCATTACCATTTTTGTTTCATTTTTGGTTTTGTTCAGGGCCACGCGGCCTATACCGCCTCGTTTATCGTGTCATCTTCACTGGGTACCAGGTAGCTAATTAATATCTCCAGCTGGTGCCATCACAGCTAATCTAAACATAGTCACTAGCCTACCGCCGTTTGCCTGGGAGGCACGGTAGTTTTCTACAACTAAATACCTTTGTTATCGTTATATAATAGACATCGCTGTGTATCCTTATTTACAAATACGTACATGTTAGCTGACCTCCGATTTGTCATTTTGTTTAATAATATCTGCAAATTGTCTCTGTCTTTCATAGAATATGTACTTTTGTATGACTGTGAAGCGTGGGCAATGAGCAGACAAAATGAAAAACATCAGTGAAGATGTGGTGAAAATATACATACCATGCCCAGATAGAACAACAAATTACCAGGTCCCACTAGAAACAAAGAAAAAAAAAAGAAACAGTATCTACAACATACTCTTTTCCACTCTTAATGTTTAAGTTTGAGTGAAATATGTCTTTTGCAGCGTGTGACATGAGGAAATTTGTCCTTTAAAATCACCTTGAATATATATCTTCATATATAAATATGCTATGAACACATATTTTGAAGCCGCAAATTTGACTTCAGGCATTATACTAATTGTTGAATGAGACATGAACGCCAAGGATGAACTACGTGGGCACCCGTTAATGAATGTTTGTTGTTTATTAGTAGTTGTTTTATTCGTTTTTCTTGTTTTCGATCGGTACAGCAGTATTGATTTCACCTTAAAGCTAAATATGCATATACTATGCAGAATGCTTCTGCTAAATATGTTCACAGGAACTGACATTACCATACTTATAAGCTTTTCACACGCCGGTAGATCTCCGTTTTTTTTTTTCGTCGTTTTATTAAATATTTCTAGTCAAATGTCTTCATTTAATTTCTGTAATAAAATGTCTTCATCTAATTTAACTTGTCAACGGCCTTCATATAATTTATGTAATCAACAGACACTGCGTAGGATCTGCAATATTTAGTAGAGGCGGTTGTTGCACCCGGTGAACAACTAGGGTTAGAATTAAATTATAAAACGACACGGGTTATGATTGTCACTATGAAGAACGAAATACCACGATGTAATATACATGTAAATGGGAATATTCTGAAACAAGTGAGTAGATACAAGTATCTCGGAACAGTCATAACAACTGATGGGAGATGCCTTGAAGAGATTAGCACAAGAATCGCCGTGGCGAAGATAACCTTTTGCAAGCTGAAAAACATAACAACCAGCAAAAAGATGGCAATTGCTACGAGAAAAAGAGTGTTGAACCTGTACTTTTGTATGAATGTGAAGACAATGAGCAGTCCCGCTGAATCTGCTGGCTGTGGAACTGACGTTTCTGAGAAGAATGCAAAGCGACACATCGTGATTCGCTTCTCTGGCGCCTATGTTGGGTATAGTTAGCGACCAGGGGCGTTATTCGAACCGTCAGTGACACCACCTAGCTCAGTTAAATACTCGGCCACTGCCACACTATCCCACCAAACAATAGGACTCGAACCTGTCTAGCGCTATGGCGGCAACTAGACATCCTTGTTATACATTTACGTCTTAATATACTCTTAGAAAACTCCGCCTAGGGTGGACACCCTTATCGCCCCGCAGCGTGATTCGAACCACCAATGATATAACCTAGCTCCGTTACATACTCGACCACCACCCCGCACATACCAACCACACAGTGAGATTCGAACCTGTCAAGCGCAATGGCAGTAACTAGAACCCCCAGTTACACATTGGTGATATCCCACTATGACCAACTACGCACCCCCGCCATCTTTCGCCACTTACCAACCCACCCCACACATCGTTCTTTGCGCTTATTATTTTATTCCGACATCGCCCTTGATTAAAAACAGATGGCACCAGCGACCTCCCTCGACCCCGACACTGATATTCAACTGCCGGCAATATCGACTTTTTGCTCACATATGTTCGCCGATCTTACCAAAGATACAAATACATCAACCCGTATCAGCCTGAGCACACCAATCGATTATGCAATCGTCTATACAAATGGGAACCTAATTAATGCATTACACCGGCTGATAGATTCTGAATCAATTAGCAAACATGGCGCCATAGTTATCGCGCTGATCTTCACTTAACTTGCCCACCTAGTTCAATTGATCTTTTCATTGTTAACCCCGATGCTATGATTAAAAAACGACAGCTGACACTTTAAAAAACGAGGCAGGAGCTGGAAGGCATGAGGCAGGCCACAACCCACCCACCACGAGACATGAGGCATAGACGAGACATGAGACGAGAATGAGACATGGCTCATACCGCATGTCTCAATATGAGGTATTTTATGTCTCATTGGGGGTACCAAACCATCCTATATACTACTATTCGAACCTGTCAAGCGCAATGGCAGTAACTAGAACCCCCAGTTACACATTGGTGATATCCCACTATGACCAACTACGCACCCCCGCCATCTTTCGCCACTTACCAACCCACCCCACACATCGTTCTTTGCGCTTATTATTTTATTCCGACATCGCCCTTGATTAAAAACAGATGGCACCAGCGACCTCCCTCGACCCCGACACTGATATTCAACTGCCGGCAATATCGACTTTTTGCTCACAGATGTTCGCCGATCTTACCAAAGATACAAATACATCAACCCGTATCAGCCTGAGCACACCAATCGATTATGCAATCGTCTATACAAATGGGAACCTAATTAATGCATTACACCGGCTGACAGATTCTGAATCAATTAGCAAACATGGCGCCATAGTTATCGCGCTGATCTTCACTTAACTTGCCCAGCTAGTTCAATTGATCTTTTCATTGTTAACCCCGATGCTATGATTAAAAAACGACAGCTGACACTTTAAAAAACGAGGCAGGAGCTGGAAGGCATGAGGCAGGCCACAACCCACCCACCACGAGACATGAGGCATAGACGAGACATGAGACGAGAATGAGACATGGCTCATACCGCATGTCTCAATATGAGGTATTTTATGTCTCATTGGGGGTACCAAACCATCCTATATACTACTTATATGGTGTTATGTTTTATGTCTGCTAGCTGCTTGTTCTGCTATTTTCTGTACAAACACTCTGCATCTGTTGTAGTATGTTCTATGTACGTCACCTGTATTGTTCCATGTGTTGTAGTATGTTCTATGTATGTCACCTGTATTGTTCCATGTGTTGTAGTATGTTCTATGTACGTCACCTGTATTGTTCCATCTGTTGTAGTATGTTCTATGTATGTCACCTGTATTGTTCTATCTGTTGTAGTATGTTCTATGTATGTCATCTGTATTGTTCCATGTGTTGTAGTATGTTCTATGTATGTCATCTATATTGTTTCATCTGTTGTAGTATGTTCTATGAATGTCACCCGTATTGTTCCATGTGTTGTAGTATGTTCTATGTATGTCATCTGTATTGTTTCATCTGTTGTAGTATGTTCTATGTACGTCACCTGTATTGTTCCATGTGTTGTAGTATGTTCTATGTATTTCATCTGTATTGTTTCATCTGTTGCAGTATGTTCTATGTATGTCATCTGTATTGTTCCATGTGTTGTAGTATGTTCTATGTACGTCACCTGTATTGTTTCATCTGTTGTAGTATGTTCTATGTACGTCACCTGGATTGTTCCATGTGTTGTAGTATGTTCTATGTATGTCATCTGTATTGTTCCATGTGTCGTATTATGTTCAAAGTATGTCATCTGTATTGTTCCATGTGTTGTAGTATGTTTTATGTACGTCACCTGTATTGTTCCATGTGTTGTAGTATGTTCTATGTATGTCACCTTATTGTTCCATGTAATGTAGTATGTTCTATGTATGTCACCCGTATTGTTCCATGTAATGTAGTATGTTCTATGTATGTCACCCGTATTGTTCCATGTAATGTAGTATGTTCTATGTATGTCATCTGTATTGTTCCATCTGTTGTAGTATGTTCTATGTATGTCATCTGTATTGTTCCATCTGTTGTAGTATGTTCAATGTATGTCACCTGTATTGTTCCATGTGTTGTAGTATGTTCTATGTGTGTCACCTTATTGTTCCATGTGTTGTAGTATGTTCTATGTATGTCACCTTATTGTTCCATGTGTTGTAGTATGTTCTATGTATGTCACCTTATTGTTCCATGTGTTGTAGTATGTTCTATGTACGTCACCTGTATTGTTCCATGTGTTGTAGTATGTTCTATGTATGTCACCTTATTGTTCCATGTAATGTAGTATGTTCTATGTATGTCACCCGTATTGTTCCATGTAATGTAGTATGTTCTATGTATGTCACCCGTATTGTTCCATGTAATGTAGTATGTTCTATGTATGTCATCTGTATTGTTCCATCTGTTGTAGTATGTTCTATGTATGTCATCTGTATTGTTCCATCTGATGTAGTATGTTCTATGTATGTCACCTGTATTGTTCCATGTGTTGTAGTATGTTCTATTGACATAAGCCTGGGTCATTGACATTGAGGTGAGTGACCGTGCATGAGGAAGAATGGAGATGAGAGTGGGAGACAGTAAAGTGACTGACCTGGCTATGAGAAAACAGCTAGTCCTGAGAAATAAAATAGTGAGGGTAGAGGGAAAAACCCCTAAGGCGGATGGGGCAAAAGACAGTTGTGTGTTGTGTGAAGTCAGTGAGAGAAGAGACTGACTGCGGGGCAGGTCGTTTCAGAGAGTTGAATTTGAGATACCGAAGGAGTCGGTAGTCCACGTACAACGGGGTTGTGTTGTTCTCCGAGTTGTGAAGACAGGCCTGAACCAGAGTGGGTTCTATAGGGATTGAGGGCCTAAACCCAGAGTGGGTTGTATAGTTGAGCAGTGGCTCCAACCCAATGTGTGGGTTGTATAGTGGGAGATCCAGCCGTGGATAGTAGCTGGATTACCTGTCTTGTGAATTTGATGAGAAGCAGGCCGTGAGAAGGCATTGATGTGTGCTGATTAAATTGTGAGGAGGATATTTATATTCTATGGATTACATTGTTTTCTGGATGTATAAACATGTTCCGTTTGTCCGTCTTATTTCTGTAATAAAGGATTATGTGCGCCAACGGAATCTTGTTTAATGCCTGGTGAATATGCACTGCGGGGGTGAGTTGGAATTAAGAGTCAGTTAGATATCTCCATTGACACACCATGAACATCATTACCTAGACAACGACCGCCCCACGACAATATCAAGCAAAGATCATCAAGAACATTGATAGTATCATCAAGAAGACGTGTGACATCTGGGGTCTGTCCTGGCAAGAACGACGGGGATATATTGAGAAACTCATTGCATTATAGACATTGGTGTCATTCTGAGATATTTGTGGGCTCTTCGCTGAAAGAGAGGAGTTATTATCTGTGACTTCGTCCCATCAATTTAGACAGTACTGCGTCACGAGATTAACAGCAACTCTTTTGTGTGTGTAAGACGCCACAGCGAAGAAAAATTGTCAGCGCGCGGGATAAAAAAAATACGCGGCAGAAATCACAAGGGAACAGTCAGTTCACGTCAAGTCCACTACAGGTGAATTGGAACCAACCATATCGCTAAAGCGAGTGTGGGTGTCAGAGAATTAACGCAGCACAAAAGTCTGCACGGGCTGCACATTATCGCTGTCGGTGATAAAGACACGCCATACAGACTAACCGGGAGAGTCCATTACGGTGACAGGTAAATTTGATACCAGGCAGTAGTGCTGAAACTAGCAGACGCGGCAATGAAAGACCAGTGTTGAATCCAGAGTGGCGAGGGCAGCGTGTGTGTGTAGGACATCCGCTGTCGGTGATAATGACAGGATTGGGAACCAAAGATAATTGACAGGTGTGTGTGTGTGTGAGGCAAGCGCACCGTGTTGTCGCAAGTTGACTGGTCAAGATTTTTCGACGCAGTAAATAGGACGGGTGGAGACACCAGCGTCCAGGTACGAGGGGAAAGTTATGTTAACCCCTACCACAGCCGTGCGAGGGCAGCAGTGGAAAGTGTGATTTTCCAGGGAAATTAAAAAAGAGCAGCCGTGTCGGGGCTGAGAGGTTGGGTGGAAAGTGTTTTTGTATGACGGAAAAGTGTCCGGTCATTTTACAGACAGTCAGTGTGGATTATTGTGACAAAGAAGACTGAGGTACTGACTTGAGGTGTCCGGCAAGGTCAAGGTTGGGGACAGTGGAAAGTTACTGGGATTTTCCACAGGAGATCTGTATAAACAACGTGTTTATGAACGAAAACCAGACTTTATGTGTCGTCTTTGTTGAACTGTTCTACTACTGTCATCCTTATTCTGTTATGAGCGAACAATTTTAATGTGTCATCACCGCACACAAAGGGTGCTTACAGTTGCCAAAAAGAACTGACGGTACAGGGTTATAGCACTGGGCATTTGCGGCCAATTTTTCCTTCGAACTTTGTCTTTCATCGGCAATCCAGAACATTTTGGGATAATTACCATCATCTTCAATTCGTACGACAATCGAAAGAACACTTTGGATTATTACTGTGGTGCCACCACGTACAGAGAAAGTACAATAACGTTACGGACTGTGTCGAGACAGAACAGTTTGGATATCACTATCATCTTCAACTTTTGTCGACAGTTGGAACTGGTGATCACCACGTGAATTCAGGAACCACTCAACAAAACAACAAGTCGCTTTGAAATCTAGTGTCGTAGACATTTCCAGCCGAGTGCGAATAACTATTAATACGAACAAAAAAAAAGAACTTGCGGCGACGGATTTATGGGCACATATTTGTCGGCCAACGAGTTGGACATTCTGTTTGCTGCTCATTGTCTTATAAATATTGTTTTCGGTTGTTAAGCTGTTACTTGTATGTGGTCCAGTGTTTGTCAAGAGTAGGGGATTTTTTTGGGGTGTTTCTCGAGAGTCGGGATACAGCACAAAATTTTTTTTCTTTCTGGTGCTTACGATATTTTTCTAAGGAAAACGTTAATGAGTTAACGTGTCGTGCAGTGGCATTGGAATAGTCTTAACCAATATCTAGAGCCGAGTTGTCTGACGTCAAATTTGTGTATATGTTGATGCTATAAATTGGTTTTGTTTCTCTTTCTTTTCATAATATTTGCATATGATATTTGCTGTGTTCGGATATATGTTATTATTGTACACTTTTGTCGTGTCTACTATCTAGTGGTATCTGAGTCAGTTTATATGTTACGCGCACTGTGGGTGTCCCTACACAAGCTTATGGTTGTTACTGTGGTTTATTTCTGTGTGATCATCGTCTCCGTGTACTCAGCTTGTGAAGTCTAGCGTTGGATAGTCATCACTTAGTGTTATCATCCATTTGTTTGTATATGTATTTATATGTATGTTTAACAATATTTCCAGGGACTTTATGAACTTTTGGTCATAGATATATAGATATAAGGGAGTATAGGTGATACTTCCCCCCTCACTACCTAGTGCTTATAGAGTGACTGGGTGAGTACAGAGTGATATTTTAGCACTACGAAGTTACGTGCACAAGGAGTGGTAGTGTACGTATTGAAGGCACACAAAGGACTAGTAGCAGAGTCTTTACATTTATAGTTGGCTGACAGACAGCAACGTGTCCGCAAGTACAAGATGCCTACTTTAATGGACTATATTGAAGCAGGTGAACGAATAGGCCTGAAAGGTAAAGAGTTACAGGAGTATGCCGAAGCAAAAGAATAAAAGCAGACGGAAAGAGAGGAGAGGCATAATGAACGCGAGGCAAAGCGTCTACAGGAAGAGAAAGAGACACAAGTAAAACTAGCTGAAATGGAAAACAAGCGTCTACAGGAAGAGAAAGAGACACAAGTAAAACTAGCTGAAATGGAAAACAAACGTCTACAGGAAGTAAAGTTAGCTGAAATAGAAAACAAGCGTCTACAGGAAGAGACACAAGTAAAACTAGCTGAAATAGAAAACAAGCATCTACAGGAAGAGACACAAGTAAAACTAGCTGAAATGGAAAACAAACGTCTACAGGAAGTAAAGTTAGCTGAAATGGAAATTGAGAAAGAGAAGATCAAGTGTCAGATGCAAACTGAAATCAAGTTAAGAAAACTAGAACTATCTTCGAAAGGTCAAAGTGAGGAAAGCAGAAAACCTTCGCAGTCGTCACAGAGATTAAAACTGCCATACTTTACGGACCGAGACAACCTTGAAGCTTATCTTGACAGATATCAGGCATCAGCGAAAGTGTTAGGCATCCCAGAAGAACAGTATGCTATTAGACTAGGTGAGCTTCTAACGGGCAAGGCACTAGACACCATGTTCAATTTACCTGTAGAAGAAAGAAACAACTACACTATCTTACGTCAACGTTTGCTGACAAAGTTCCAACTCACTGAGCATATAGACAAGATTTCACAGACTTTGTTAACACAGTCAAGAACACATTTAACAAATGGATGGAGCTTGCAGAAGTAGGGAAAGATTTTAATAAATTAGTAGATTTAATGTTAAGAGACAAGGTAGTATCTGCATGCAATTCTAACTTAGTGGCGTTCTTTGAGGAACGGAAGCCAAAGGACATAGACACAATGTCTCAGTTAGGGCAAAACTACATGACGGCACATCCTAACGTATCTATTGGGAAACTAATGAGTGAGGAAATAGTCTGTGCAGCGTACACTAAACAGGACCAGAATCCAGTCATCAGACCAAGGGCGAAAAGTGTGGATTCAGCACAGAAAGGTGAGCAGCAAGAGCCTCAAGATAATGGTTTCCGAGGAAACAATGTTGGTAGAGTAGGACGGTACCCATATAGAAGAGGGAACTTCCAGAGACGTCAAAATTATGCCGGATGTTGGAATTGTGGGAGCTGGAGACACAAAATGGCAGATTGTGATGCACAACCATCAGATGGACCAACGAACAACAGTAAAAGGGAGATCACTTGTTTCAAATGTGGAAGGAAGGAGCATGTCAGTCATCAATGTAGGATGAGAGAAACAGAGCACTCAAATGCAGCGCAAGTAATTGAGACGCTGAACAATGAAGATTGTAGTGGGTGCAAACCTCTTTTTGAAAAAGACAGTCAGCCAGTCCTAATATGTGGTCACACAGTTAAAGCAGGATCAGCAGTGCATGAAGGAGGAAGTCTGAAGATGCATCATGGATTTGTTAATGATAGGTCAGCGTTAACAATTAGGGATTCCGGATGTACGTCCATCGGGGTGAGAAAGAGCTTAGTGCATCCCTCGGATTATACAGGGAAAAAGATTAGATCCATAACATTTAATGGGACAGTAGAGTTCTACCCAGTAGCCATAATAACAGTAAAAACACCATATATCACTGGAAGAGTGACAGCGTGTGTTTTGGATTCACCAGTGGCTGATTTGATCATAGGAAATGTTATAGGAGTTAAAGATTGTACAGAAGAGGAAGTAGTTTATTGGGACCAGAAATATAGTGTAAGCAGTAATGAGGTAGTTACCACAAGAGAACCTAAATTAGACAGTATAGCTGAGGTAGAAGAGGCACTTGAAGTAGACACAGGAACTCAGGACAAGGATAGTACAGCTGAGCAGATGAGAATAGATCCCAAATATAGTGCTAGTGGCTCCCAGAGACAAGATACTACTCTGAACAAATGTTCCCAAGGGTGTAGGAGAGTAGAACATAGGCAGTCAAAGAAAGGTAGATGGTGCTTCGAGAGGAAGAACAATGTTCTCACTCGCAGGTTTTCAGATAGTGGAACTGCACGTGGGCAAGGAGCAGTACCTTTAGCACATAGAGACCGATATACTAGAACAGCTCAGGATAGTGCATGTGCAGGGCACATAGGCAGAAGGCGTATGCAGCAGAAAGCAAGGTGCCAGGTATATGGGCCAAGATTGAATAAAGAGTTCAGACTAAACAGAGACTCAAGTGTAACGGTGCAATATGCAGATAGGAAAGTTGAGTCAGGTCAAAAGAGTGTTCGCGACATTACTGACCCAGGGCTAGGGATAGCAAACAGATGTTGTAATTGTAGAGGTACCATGAGTCATGGGTACATGAAAGGTAGACACAGCATCGACAGGAATCAGAGGTGGGTTAATGCAAGAACAGAACCACCTGATATAGGGTCGGTACACAAATAGTATTGTGTGGTCGTGAAGTAGTAAGAGACCTGTGGGTACATAAGTATAATGCTTTCCTATGATGTATTATTATTATTATTATGTGATGTATTAGTTCATGCATTGATACACAAGATAGATGGTTGTATTTATGTGTGATGAATATAGGAGTGTACTATGAGCATTTGGTGTATTATTTAGGGTGGTAGCTAGAGTAAGGTGCAGCCATACTTAGGGCTACCCAGGCAATATGTCTGGGTCACATGTTTAGTAAGTTTTAGTCTCCCAATATTTGAAAACGAAGTTTTCTTTTAAGAGGGGGGTGATGACATAAGCCTGGGTCATTGACATTGAGTTGAGTGACCGGGAATGAGGAAGAATGGAGATGAGAGTGGGAGACAGTAAAGTGACTGACCTGGCTATGAGAAAACAGCCAGTCCTGAGAAATAAAATAGTGAGGGTAGAGCAAAAACCCCTAGGGCGGATGGGTCGAAAGACAGTTGGGTGTTGTGTGAAGTCAAGGGACTTCAGGACAGTTGATGTGTAGATGCCTAACTGATCGGTAGTCTGAGTGAGAGAAGAGACCGACTGCGGGTCAGGTCGATTAAGAGAGGTCTCCGTGTTGTGGTGTTCGGCTAGTTGTGAAGACAGGCCTGAACCCAGAGTGGGTTCTGTAGCGAGTGTAGGCCTAAACCCAGAGTGGGTTGCATAGTTGAGCAGTGGCTCCAACCCAATGTGTGGGTTGTATTGTGGGAGATCCAGCCGTGGATAGTAGCTGGATTACCTGTCTTGTGGAGTTGATAAGAAGCAGGCCGTGAGAAGGCATTGATGTGTGCTGGTTAAATTGTGAGGAGGATATTTATATTCTATGGATTATATATTATTTTCTGGATGTATAAACATGTTCCGTTTGTCCGCCTTATTTCTGTAATAAAGGATTATGTGCGCCAACGGAATATTGTTTAATGACTGGTGAATATGCACTGCAGGGGTGAGTTATATTGCAAGACAGTAAGATATCTCCATTGACACACCATGAGTATCGTTACCTAGACAACGACCATCACACGACAATATCATGAACTTATCATCGGAAGAACTTCGTGATATTATCATAAAGAAAGACGTGTGACACTTAAGTAAAAATATTTGGCTAAAGTAAAGTGAATGTATTTCTCAATGGATTGCTTGGATGACGTATTCTGAAAGAAAGCTCTTTCGTCTAAAATTTCGTTGATACTTTTGGATAAATAATTCTGTGAGTTCACAGGAGACTTCAGCCAAACAACATTATCTGGAAGGTTGGATTGGTTGTCTGGTGCCTGCCCTCTAGTCTCAGATGTGGGAAATAAAAGCGAGTTACGATTTCTGTCTTTCTGACTTTCAGCTGCAAACATTTTATTAATTTCTATTTGGTGTACCAACTTAGATTTTCTGGGCAAAAATTTTTCAAAGAAGTATGTTGACAGAAATTCGATGAGTGCAACCACAAGCGTGCCCACAAAATACTATTAGCTGAGCATGGTGATCTGGTGAAGCGATCTGCTGTTCTGGACAAATTCCACTACAGAAGAGGTTTGGCGTCCTAGAAAAACTCATCGGAAGTTGAAAGCAAATGTCATATTTACATAGTATGAAAGAATATTAGCTTCAGATATGAATATACTCATCCTTCCATCAACGTCACATGTCTGTCTTTCTCTCTCCTTTTATCAATATGTCTGTCTGTATACGCCCTCTTTTCTCTCTGTCACATGTCTCTTTCCTCTCCTCCTCCTCCTCCTTCTCTCTCTCTCTCTCTCTCTCTCTCTCTCTCTCTCTCTCTCTCTCCTCTCTCTCTCTCTCTCTATTTCTCCCATATTGCACTGTGTTTAATCAGTCCGTCACTTATTCAATACACCAGAGATTTTCCATCAACTCTTCTCAGTCATCATCATCATCATCATCATCATCATCATCATCATCATCATCATCATCATCATCATCATCATCATCATCATCATGTCCCTAGCCAGCTGGCGTAGGCGTTCATATTTGTCCACAGATCTCTGTCTATGGTGTTCTGGATCAACTCTGCTGAAGATATCCCTCCATGCCACCGTCTCAGTCCATCCAGCATCATTTCTCTTGGTCTGTCTCTGTCTTTTTCCCCAAAGTTCTTTCCAGTTGTCATGATATTCCCCAATGCCCAACTTTCCAGTTGCCACGATATTCCCCAATGCCCAACTTTCCAGTTTCCACGATATTCCCCAATGCCCAATTTTCCAGTTGCCACGATATTCCCCAATGCCCAACTTTCCAGTTGCCACGATATTCCTAAATGCCCAACTTTCCAGTTGTCACGACATTTCCCAATGCCCAACTTTCCAGTTGCCACGATATTCCTAAATGCCCAACTTTCCAGTTGTCACGACATTCCCCAATGCCCAACATTCCAGTTGCCACGATATTCCCCAATGCCTAACTTTCCAGTTGCCACGACATTCCCCAATGCCCAAGTTTCCAGTTGCCACGATATTCCTCAATGCCCAACTTTCCAGTTGTCATGATATTCCCCAATGCCCAACTTTCCAGTTGCCACGATATTCCTCAATGCCCAACTTTCCAGTTGTCACGACATTCCCCAATGCCCAACTTTCCAGTTGCCACGATATTCCTCAATGCCCAACTTTCCAGTTGCCACGATATTCCTCAATGCCCACCTTTCCAGTTGCCACGATATTCCTCAATGCCCAACTTTCCAGTTGCCACGACATTCCCCAATGCCCAAGTTTCCAGTTGCCACGATATTCCTCAATGCCCAACTTTCCAGTTGTCATGATATTCCCCAATGCCCAACTTTCCAGTTGCCACGATATTCCTCAATGCCCAACTTTCCAGTTGTCACGACATTCCCCAATGCCCAACTTTCCAGTTGCCACGATATTCCTCAATGCCCAACTTTCCAGTTGCCACGATATTCCTCAATGCCCAACTTTCCAGTTGCCACGATATTCCTCAATGCCCAATTTTCCAGTTGCTACAATATTCCCTATTGCCAAACTTAGGACTGCGAACAATTAGAGACACCCCATCAGCTCTACAGCAGTGGACACGCCCTGCGTTGTGCCAGACAAAGATTTCCCCGACAGTAGACACGCCCTGCGTTGTGCCAGACAAAGATTTCCCCGACAGTGGACACGCCCTGCGTTGTGCCAGACAAAGATTTCCCCGACAGTGGACACGCCCTGCGTTGTGCCAGACAAAGATTTCCCCGAGAGCTAAAACACGCCCAGCGTCTTCGTCTTCTTGTCTTCCCCCTTTTCCTCAGTGAAAGGTTGGAGGGAGATGTGGACATCTTTTATGCGCCCTCTCTAATGCTCTTTGTAAGTTGGCATGCATTTCTCTAAGGTTGTTTTTGATACCATCGCGCCATCTTTTCCGTGGTTCTCTCCCCCCCCCCTCCCCCCAATCCCCATTTTATTTTGCTCTGTATCGTACTATTGATTCACTGTGGCTCTTTGTAGAAATTGGTACCAGGGCATTCCTGTGAGGTGGTCTAACCGTGTCATCTGACCTTCTTTAATGAAGTGTATTACTGGTTTCCTTGTCATTTTCTAATTTACTCATTCCTGATTCTGACCTAGTCTTATAATTTCCTCATTCCTAATTCTGATCTGCCGGTCTCCCTGGCGAAGGCGTAAGAGACGCTATTCGTAATCCCGTATACTACGTACAAAACACAGCTGCGCAAGATTCGGTAGCGGATCGCGTCGCGTTGTTTTCTTGATTTCTTGCGGAAATGTATGTGAGCCGGTCTTTTAGAAAGCAATGGCAGACTACTGATTGTAAAACTTGCCTAGACATCAACAGCAGCTGAAAATTGCTGGAGTTGTCTGCAATGTCCTGTAAATAGAATATGCGCGCGCGCGAACACACACACACACACACACACACACACACACACACACACACACACACAATAAATAAATAAATAAATTTTGACCTAGTCTTCTAATTTCCCCTAGTCTTCTAATTTCCCCTCTGACGGTTACACCGGCAACGCTTCGGGAGCACAGTTCCAGGGAAGGGAAATAACTGTGGTGGTTTACCCCAAAGATGCAGAATCACCGATTCCTGGCACCCAGTGGCCTTGGTTTGTCCGAACGTCACTGATGGTATTGTGGCAGTGCTGCAGATGACTTCGACTCCGCGTGCACCCTACGACTGCGTCCATCAATATCCGCTGTACCATTGATTGAGTCACTTGTCCGTCTGTCTCCAGTTAAAGCCACTATTCAAAACTATGTATTCCCTTAGTGAATTTAAATATAGAAGCTACAAAAAAATATTGCATGATTTATTGCCTGGCATATTTCACCACATCTCGTCAGGCACATACTGCTGGGTTATCCATCACATGAAGTGAACACATGAATAATACTTCAGCTGAAACATGAAGTGAACACATGAATAATACTTCAGCTGAAACAATTATAACACATAGTCACAGGTATTGTACGAACATGGAACATCTGGTATCCCTCTGTAATTTCAAAGTTAACACTAACTCTTTCTGTTTGCATAAACATAGTGAGGCGATAGCAACTAGACGGGTCCAATCGGTTTTGTGCCAGGCAATAATTCGGGCAACATAATGTGTATGGCTTCTTTGTTTAAAAGCCACTAGGCATGGGGTTATTGGTGGGGTTCACCTCTACTATACGCATGTGTTCACGTCGGCTTGGGGTTATTGGTGGAGTTCACCTCTACTATACGCATGTGTTCACGTCGGCTTGGAGTTATTGGTGGGGTTCACCTCATGTGTTCACGTCGGCTTGGAGTTATTGGTGGAGTTCACCTCTACTATACGCATATGTCCACGTCGGCTTGGAGTTATTGGTGGGGTTCACCTTTACTATACGCATGTGTTCACGTCGGCTTGGAGTTATTGGTGGGGTTCACCTCTACTATACGCATGTGTTCACGTCGGCTTGGGGTTATTGGTGGAGTTCACGTCTACTATACGCATATGTTCACGTCGGCTTGGAGTTATTGGTGGGGTTCACCTCTACTATAAGCATGTGTTCACGTCAGCTTGGGGTTATTGGTGGAGTTCACCTCTACTATACGCATGTGTTCACGTCGGCTTGGAGTTATTGGTGGGGTTCACCTCTACTATACGCATGTGTTCACGTCGGCTTGGAGTTATTGGTGGGTTTCACCTCTACTGTACGCATATGTTCACGTCGCAGGCCATATTTCTGAGTGCCCGGGCTAGGCAAAGTCACGTTCTGCAATCTATTCTGCTTCCTAGGTCTGTTTACTAATCGTCTGCAGCTGGTTCAGAACGCGGCATGGCGGTGGCGTTTGCCTTTGGCCACACACTTCCCCGATAGAAGAGAATGATACCATCCTTTGATATTTAAACAACACAGCAATTAATCAAAACATATTCCATATAACAATAAATGAAACGTATTATTGTCTCTTACAATTTGTCTAGAGCAAAGTCTGTATCAGAAATAAGTTGACAGATAGAAGAGAATGATACCATCTTTTGATATTAAAACAACATAGCAATTAAAATCAAAACATATTCCATTTAACATTTAATGAAACGTATTATTATCTCTTACAATTTGTCTGGAGCAAAGTCTGTATCAGAAATAAGTTGACAGATAGAAGAGAATGATACCATCTTTTGATATTAAAACAACACAGCAATTAAAATCAAAACATATTCCATATAACATTAAATGAAACGTATTATTGTCTCTTACAATTTGTCTGGAGCAAAGTCTATATCAGAAATAAGTTGACTTCTGGTGACACAGTTCTGAGTTCCCGCTCTGGGGGGGGGGGGGGGGGGGAATGTGTAACGTATGCAGAACTGTAGGCGCTACATTACCCCACTGTTGTAATCTAGCGTCCATCGACTAGTCTCTTGTCTATGTCACTGATGTAATCTAGAGTACATTGACTAGTCTCTTGTCTATGTCACTGATGTAATCTAGAGTACATTTACTACTCTCTTGTCTATGTCACTGATGTAATCTAGAGTACATTGACTAGTCTCTTGTCTATGTCACTGATGTAATCTAGCGTACATTTACTACTCTCTTGTCTATGTCACTGATGTAATCTAGCGTCCATCTACTAGTCTCTTGTCTATGTCACTGATGTAATCTAGCGTAAATTGACTACTCTCTTGTCTATGTCACTGATGCAATCTGCCGTCCATCGATTAGCCTCATATCTATGTCACTGATGTAACCTGCCATCCAGCGACTAGTCTCTTGTCTATGTCACTGATGTAATCTAGCGTAAATTGACTACTCTCTTGTCTATGTCACTGATGCAATCTGCCGTCCATCGATTAGCCTCATATCTATGTCACTGATGTAACCTGCCATCCAGCGACTAGTCTCTTGTCTATGTCACTGATGTAATCTAGCGTCCATCTACTAGTCTCTTGTCTATGTCACTGATGTAATCAGTGTTTCGGGTTAGGGTTAGGAACTGCAGACAGAGCTAAATTTATAAAATATATACATTTTCAATGGGAGCCACATTTAAATCTCGCAGCTGCGAATAACGCTCAGTATTATTCGCACTGCGCTACGAATAACGCCTCCCTTGTTTATATGTTCACATCTTTTCTTTTTTTTTAATTAAAAACTTTACTTTATTCAGGCAGCGGACAGTGTGGTGGTGGACTTTGATCACTTTGCCCGGTTTTCAAACCAATAATCCAATAGCCATCGCATGCTTCCAAAATACAGGCGTACACGCCGCCTACCTGATGAAACAGTTGATACAGAATGTTGAACTTCTTCAAAAACAGAATGATTCCCAGCGAGGTGAAGGTTATGCCTAATGGCAAGACGTATTGTGTGAAACATGTTTGTATTTCGTGTCCTGCTCGTCCAAGTGTCGCCATTTTGATGCTTCGTGTCATGTGACTACGGTAACAGAAGTCTATAACGTAACTGATTAACTGCCACTGGATGATAAATCGTCTTATTCGAACTTCCCGTAACTGCCATGGGCGTATATATCAAACTATAGTTAAAATATAAATACTGTAGTTTTCCCTATTCATTCATTCATTCGTTCAGTAGCATGTCCTTTGCAGAACCTCTCTCCCATGACAACTGCTCGGACATAAGCAAGATGTCTCGCGTCCGATACACCCATCTGGAGATCATCCGCCACATCCTGCCTCCATCTTCTCTTTGGCCTTCCTCTACTTCTCCTCCCGGGCTTATACCTCTCCATGATTGTTCTCGCCAAACTTTCATGACGTTTCGTGGTTATTAGGTGTCTTGGCGAAGTTTTGCAGAAGGTAGTTTGCCTTTACTTTCCCTCTAGGCAGTGACTGTACTAGTCGGTGGCCATAGCCATGGTCTCTACTGATGAGATCATCTGCCTATCGACGCAGAGTGCAGACCATAGCCAACAACAATCTGTCGGCTGCTTTCACACTCCATCCACCACTTGCTTCCATGGCTTCACGCAACCCTGATGGGAGTGGGGCGGGGGGGGGGGGGGGTGGGGGGCTAAACAAGTACTCCACCTTGCCCAAGGGTGTCCCGTAAACTATACAACTTCCTTTAATGTAATACTAGCAAACTACGGAAACAAACTTGCTAAGAAATCGCAAACAGCAAAAACATGCTGAGGTTGAAAGCTATGTCTTGTAAAGGATATGCAACTAACTGCATAATACAACATACCTGCTACCTATTAACAACTGTTAAGTCCTAACTATGACACCCTATTATTTCTCACCTTTCGCCATCCATTTTTGTTTGGTCTAAATCTACATTTTGTTTGGCATTGAATATGTTAAGTAGACTTCCGGTCCCCAACATGGAGGATAGGCATTTAAAGGGTTAAGGCCACTGGTTTGTTTATGCTTGTGTCTACCGGTTGCATTCACATTTTCCTCATGTTGGACTGGAAGTACATGATTCCGTCGCCCTGCTAATGAGTTGAGTGTGTGCGCGACATTGAGCTGTTAATTTCATGTGAAATGCTTTTACATCTGTCCGCTGTTGTATGTAGCATGAATTGCATTTTCGGAATAATGGCGACCGGCTTTGTCGCAGGACTGACTGGTTTTCCTCATGCAGTAATCTGTGGCTTCTGGTATTCTAGTGACTGCCACTTCCATCGACGATGAACTGTATTTTTCTTGGAGGACGGACTTTTGTGTTGGTATTCTGGCGGCGGCATTATGCACAGTGTTCCTGTGCTGGCTGTTTGCTTGCCGAGACTCCTGTCTTTTCTTCTTTTTACATGGGGCAGTGAAGAGCATGGTAGGTATGCTTGCAGATCTACAAATTAATGGGAAAGACATTAGTCTTATAAAAAACATATATTGGAAACAACAAGTTGCCATAAGGATTAATAATGAAGTGCTACAATATCAACCTATTAAGAGAGGTGTTAGGCAGGGATGTGTAATGTCTCCAGGTCTTTTTTTCCCTATACAGTGAAAATATTTTCAGGAATTTAGAAGATATAAATTGAACCAGCATTGGAGGACGAAACATCAATAACATTAGATATGCAGATGATACAGTATTGATTGCAGACAATGCACAAGATCTACAACAATTAGTAGACGCGGTTGTTGAACACAGTGAGCAGCTGGGGTTGGAATTAAATTGTAAGAAGACACAGGTTATGGTCGTCACTGGGAAGAACGAAATACCACAATGTAATATACAAGTAAATGGGAATATTCTTCAACAAGTGAATCGGTACAATTATCTCTTAACAGTCATAACATCTGATGGCAGATGCCTTGAAGAGATTAGAACAAGAATCGCCATGGCGAAAGTAGCCTTTAGCAAGATGAAAAACATTCTGACCAATAAAAAGATGTCAATTGAAACGAGAAAAAGAGTGTTGAGGGGATACATAGAGCCCATAGTTGCCATTCTAGATATTTTATATCCAGATCTAGAGGTTTTTGCCGGCATCTGGATACCGTTTTCTGACGTTTGGATGCTGGATGCAATTATAGATACTTTTCATTTGGAGTCGGATATTTTGAATACTTTCTAGATTTTACTTTTCTTTCGGTGTCATTTACCCATTTTATGTTTGGTCTGGACGCGCGTAAACTATGGTAACTGCCATTATTTAAACTTTGAACTGACTTGGGTCAACGCTCAACAATCTGGCAACCCCCAGGTAATGAGTAAAAGGGCGCATAAGTGCACTGAAGAAACGTTTGGTCAGTAAACATTTAAACTTCAAGAATTTGGCTACAATTGGTACCGATAATGTCTCGGTAACGGTTGGTATCAACCATGGCATTTATGCAAAATTGAAGGAAGATATCCCATCTCTAATCCGCATAAAACGTGCGTGTCATTCCTTGCAGCTAGCATTATTACATGCCACATCAGAATGTTTACCAAGGAATTTGGAATTCCTTATTGCTGAAACACATAACTGGTTCTCCAAATCATCTGTCAGACTACAGCAATATGCTAATTTATATATATAAATGATAGTTCCTCACCACTGAAAATGCTGTCATATTGCACAACTAGATGGTTATCAATTCAACCAGCTGTTGAAATAATTGAGAACCAATGGTTGGAGATGAAGACACACTAGTAGTAGGAGAGGCGCAATTCGGTTAGAATTTGGAGGAGCCTCCTCAAATGACCTTGACCTCGGCTGATTTTCACTCCTCCTCGGTCATATAGTTGGGTGGGTATGTAGGGGTGGTATCTAGGTCATATCTAAGGGCAATAATTATAAGATTTTATGTTTCTAAGGGCAGATAACTATTGAGTGGGTGTATACACATTTTAATTAATTATTATAAAATAAAATAAAATAAATAAAAAATAAAAATAAATAACGACGGGGTGCGGGGTGGTGGCGAGGGGGTGGGCGCGTGGGGTGAGGCTAGGCGGTTCGGGTTTAAACACTATCAGGTATATAATAATTTTTTATTAAATCATGTAGTAGGAGAGTCATGTAGTAGTAGGAGAGGCGCAATTCGGTTAGAATTTGGAGGAGCCTCCTCAAATGACCTTGACCTCGGCTGATTTTCATTCCTCCTCGGTCATATAGTTGGGTGGGTATGTAGGGGTGGTATCTAGGTCATATCTAAGGGCAATAATTCTAAGATTTTATGTTTCTAAGGGCAGATAACTATTGAGTGGGTGTATACAAATTTTAATTAATTATTATAAAATAAAATAAAATAAATAAAAAATAAAAATAAATAACGACGGGGTGCGGGGTGGTGGCGAGGGGGTGGGCGCGTGGGGTGAGGCTAGGCGGTTCGGGTTTAAACACTATCAGGTATATAATAATTTTTTATTAAATCATGTATAAACAATACAATGCATATTAAATAAGTAGCGGCATAGTGGAAAATTCTGGAAGGTAGTACCGGGGAGTTATACGTCGGCAAGTGTGGGAAAATCTTCGGCGGGTGTGACGGTGGTCGGTTCATAACAGACGTGGAGGGGGTGCATACGGAAAAGTCATTAAGTAACGGGTTGTAAAAACGTGGGTGAGTGGTGTGTTAAAATATTTTGAACTGTTAGCGTATTGGTGGTGCACATTAGTACGAATAGAAGGAATAGGTGCGGTGGGGATAGTAGTGGGTATGGGTTAGTGAAATTAGTTGATAAGGGTGGTTATTAGTGCTATGTAGATGTTCATAGTAGCTTATTCACTACCATAACACGTGTTACAAATGAAACCTTGAAAGCTAAAGATAATGGATATAGTGTAGTATCATTCGGTGGTAAGGGGTGGGTACCAGGTATTAGTGGTCAACAGATAGTTAAGTAGTGGTCAAGTGGTGGTCAAATGAGGAAATTTTAGGGGAAAGTGGTTATAATGATAGGGTGATGCTTAAAGGGTGGTAAATTAGTGGTCAAGCAGTGGTCAAGTAAGGAAAATTTTAGAGGAAAGTGATTGTAATGATATGGTGAGGCTTAAAGGGTGGTAAATTAGTGGTCAAGCAGTGGTCAAGTAAGGAAATTTTAGGGGAAAGTGATTGTAATGATATGGTGATGCGTAAAGGGTGGTAAATTAGTGGTCAAGCAGTGGTCAGGCAGTGGTCAAGTGAGGAAATTTTAGGGAAAAGTAGTTGTAATGATATGGTGATGGTTAAAGGATGGTAAATTAGTGGTCAAGTAAGGACATTTTAGGAAAAAGTGGTTGTAATGATATGGTGATGATTAAAGGATGGTAAATTAGTGGTCAAGCAGTGGTCAAGCAGTGGTCAAGTAGTGGTCAAGCAGTGGCCAAGTAGTGGTCAAGTGGTAGTCAAGTGAGGAAATTTTAAGGAAAAGTAGTTGAAATGATATGGTGATGATTAAAGGGTGGTAGATTAGTGGTCAAGCAGTGGTCAAGTAAGAAAATTTTTTGGGGAAAGTGATTGTAATGATATGGTGAGGCTTAAAGGGTGGTAAATTAGTGGTCAAGCAAGGAAATTTTAGGGGAAAGTGATTGTAATGATATGGTGATGCGTAAAGGGTGGTAAATTAGTGGTCAAGCAAGGAAAATTTTGTTGAAAATTGGTCGTAGTGACATGGTGATGGTTAAAGGATGGTAAATTAGTGGTCAAGTAGTGGTCAAGTGAGGAAATTTTAGGAAAAAGTGGTTGTAATGATATGGTGATGATTAAAGGGTGGTAAATTAGTGGTCAAGCAGTGGTCAGGCAGTGGTCAAGTGAGGAAATTTTAGGGAAAAGTAGTTGTAATGATATGGTGATGGTTAAAGGATGGTAAATTAGTGGTCAAGTAGTGGTCAAGTGAGGTAATTTTAGGAAAAAGTGGTTGTAATGATATGGTGATGATTAAAGGATGGTAAATTAGTGGTCAAGCAGTGGTCAAGTAGTGGTCAAGCAGTGGCCAAGTAGTGGTCAAGTGGTAGTCAAGTGAGGAAATTTTAGGGAAAAGTAGTTGTAATGATATGGTGATGATTAAAGGGTGGTAAATTAGTGGTCAAGCAGTGGTCAAGTAAGGAAAATTTTGGGGGAAAGTGATTGTAATGATATGGTGATGCGTAAAGGGTGGTAAATTAGTGTTCAAGCAAGGAAATTTTAGGGGAAAGTGATTGTAATGATATGGTGATGCGTAAAGGGTGGTAAATTAGTGGTCGAACAAGGAAAATTTTAGGGAAAATTGGTCGTAGTGACATGGTGATGGTTAAAGGATGGTAAATTAGTGGTCAAGTAGTGGTCAAGTAGTGGTCAAGTGAAGACATTTTAGGAAAAAGAGGTTGTAATGATATGGTGATGATTAAAGGGTGGTAAATTAGTGGTCAAGCAGTGGTCAGGCAGTGGTCAAGTGAGAAAATTTTAGGGAAAAGTAGTTGTAATGATATGGTGATGATTAAAGGATGGTAAATTAGTGGTCAAGCAGTGGTCAAGTAGTGGTCAAGCAGTGGCCAAGTAGTGGTCAAGTGGTAGTCAAGTGAGGAAATTTTAGGGAAAAGTAGTTGTAATGATATGGTGATGATTAAAGGGTGGTAAATTAGTGGTCAAGCAGTGGTCAAGTGGTCAAGTAAGGAAAATTTTAGGGGAAAGTGATTGTAATGATATGGTGAGGCTTAAAGGGTGGTAAATTAGTGGTCAAGCAAGGAAATTTTAGGGGAAAGTGATTGTAATGATATGGTGATGCGTAAAGGGTGGTAAATTAGTAGTCAAGCAAGGAAAATTTTAGAGAAAATTGGTCTTAGCGATATGGTGATGGTTAAAGGATGGTAAATTAGTGGTCAAGTAGTGGTCAAGTGAGGAAATTTTAGGAAAAAGTGGTTGTAATGATATGGTGATGATTAAAGGGTGGTAAATTAGTGGTCAAGCAAGGAAATTTTAGGGAAAAGTGGTTATAATGATATGGTGATGAGTAAAGTGTAATAAATTAGTGGTCAAGTAGTGGTCAACCATGGTCAAGTAGTGGTCAAGTGACCACTTAAAGTGTAGAGGACGATGTCCCTAAGATTATGGTAGTGGTTAAAGTGATCTATGACATGGTCAAGTAGCGGTCAACCAGTGGTCAAGTGGTCGAATGAACACTTAAAAGGTAGAGAAAAGTACGTATATTGAAACGGTGATGGTAAAATGGTCGACAACGTGGTCAAGCAGTGGTCAAGTAGTGCTCAACCAGTGGTCAACCGCTCAAGTGAGAAAATTGTAGGGTATGGTACGTGTAGTGAAACAGAGATGGATAAATTAAGTAGTGACGTTGTCAAGTAGTGATCAAGTAGCGGGCAAGTACTGGTCAAATGGTCGAGTGACCACTTAAATTGTAAGGGAAAGTACGTGTAGTGAACCTGTGTTGGTTAAAGTGATCGATGACGTGCTCAAGTAGTGGCCAAGTAGTGGTAAATGGTCGTGTGACTACTTAAATTGTCGGTGAAAGTAGGTATAGTGACATGGTGATGATCAAGAGTTGGTCAAGTGGTGTTCAAATAGTGGTCAAGTAGTGGTCAAGTAGTCGAATGACCACTTAAATTATAGGGTATGGTACGTGTAGTGAAACAGTGATGGCAAAATAAGTAAGGACATGGTCAAATAGTGGTCAAGTACTGGTGAAGTAGTGATCAAGTGGTCGAATGATCACTTAAATTGTAGGGTATGGTATGTGTAGTGACATGATGATGGTTAAAGTGATCGATGACATGATCAAGACGTTATGCCGACTGCTAAGTTCAGAAAGTAATGTCCTTACTATCGGCAATTTCCCTGACAGGAGCGCCTCGAGCACTGATTTTTGTATTAGTCAATAGCACCTAGAGGTACACTCGACACACATGGACAATAGTTACAGCCGACCAAAGATGGCGGCGCACTCTATCACACATGGGTTATTGCTACAACCAGAATACGTCTTATTTGCTAAGACTGGTCAAATATGGCGTCACATCCGGTCACATGTGTAATGGTACATCCGAGACACAGGCTCACTAACTAAAACCAGTCAAAGAATTCCCTGCTTCCGATCACATGTATAAGGGTACAGCCACTAACGGGGTTAATGACTAAACCGGTCAAAGATGGTGATGGATCCAGTGACACGCATAACGATACACGTGGAACACGTGGCTAATAACCGAAACGTTCAATGACGGTGGTGCATCCGGTAACAGGTGTAATGGTACATCTGAGACACGTGGTTAAGAGGGAAACTATAGAAAAAGGGTGTCCTATAAGTTGTCGAGTCAGGGAACCTAAAGTATGATGATCACTGTGTATAGGAGTGAATACACTGCATCTTCAACACTGCATCCGAAGGGTAAAATGGTCACCCCCTTCTCTCTCTTTTCTATATCCGTGTAGTCGTAGTGGTACCGGGCTACACCAAAGGACACCCGGGCATTAACACAACATAAACTGGTCTCGAAAACCCCATACGCGCGTGTAAACAACTAAGCACAGTTTTCCAACTAAGCCTTTCGCATACTCATAGTACAGATATGTGAGCACCGATGCTAGTCGGGGAAATCGTATCTGTACGTAACAACTATCGGGTCATACAGCGACGAGTGGGTAGTGGATGTTATCAGATGCACACAAACATAACAAACTGCCCCGATTCAACCTTAGGCAATGCACGTAACATGACAGGTCACGTGTCCGCCGTCATAACCAGCGACGTTATCACGTATCAAAATTAGGCATCCACACTTTCATTTCCTTTCTATGTGTCCATAGTGTCTTTACCTCTTTCTCCAGAAAGCCATTTCCAAGACCAATATATGTTTTTTTTCATTGTACCTGCTCAGTGCCACACTTCACAACCAGACAAAAGTACACCTTCTATGTACCACTTCAACCGTCAAATAAGAAAATATGTTAGACAAAATAGTAAAATTATTGGTCAAATACAGAAATATCTCGTCCAAACTTATAAAAAGTACGAACATTTGTTAACCTATTGGGAAAAATATCAATCAAGTAGGAAAGTTTGTTAGTCAAATAGAAAAAATATTGACCACGTAACGATATATCTTGTCCACACTTATGAAAAGTAGGGAAATTTCTTAGTCAAATTAGAAAGAAAAAAAGAAAAAAAAAAAAAAAAAAAAAAAAAGATTGACCAAGTAACGAAATATTATAAAGTTATTTATTTAGTTATTATAACTAAACTTATGAAAGGTACGAAACTTTGTTAAGCAAGTATGAAAATGTATCGACCAAACAGAGAAATATATCACCCAAACTTATAAAAAGTAGGAACATATGTTAACCAAATGGAAAATATCTTGGCCAAATAGGAAAATTTGTTAGCCAAATGGGGAAAATATTGTCCGAGTAATGAAATACAATGTTCAAACCTACGAAAAGTAGGATACTTTGTTAATTAAATGTGAAAATTTTGGCCAAATTTTAACCAAACTTATAAATATTTCAAGTAAACTTATAAAAAAAGTAGGAACATTTGTCAGCCAATTGGGAAAAAGGTCGGCTGAATACAGAAATATCGCAACCAAACTTATAAAAAAGAAGGAAAAGATTGACCAAGTAACGAAATATCTCGTCGAAACTTATAAAAAAGTAGGAAACTTTGTTAAACAAATGTGAAAGAACAAAACAAATATTGATCAAGTAAAGAAATAACTCCTCCAAATTTATGAAAAGTACGAAACTTTGGTACCCAAATGCGACAAATGTAGGTCAAATACTGAAATATTTCATCCAAACTTATGAAAGGTAGAAAATTGTCTTAACCAACTGGGGTAAATATTGCTCAAACTAAGAAACATGTCGACCGAAGTAGAAAATTACGTGAACCAAAGTAATAAAATTGTTGGCCAAATAGGAAAAAGTATCGGTCAAACTTATAAATATCTGGTCCAAACTTATTAAAAGTAGGAAGCTTTATTAACCAAAGGTGAAAAATATTGTCCAAGCAAAGACATGTTTCAACCAAACTTATAAATATATCATCCAATCTTATAAAAAGTAGAAAAAATTTGTTAGCCAAATGGGAAAATTGTTGGCCAAATACAGAAATAACTCGACCAAACTAAGACAAATGTGTTACCAAAATTGGAAAGAAAAAAAATGTACCTTCTGTAGTTATGTCAAACGTGCCTTGAACTTTAAGCTGAAAAGACATTTCACAATACAAAACTATCAACGTCACCACTTCCCCGATTTTACATTACCGAAAGCTCCAACCTACCATTCCAACGTATCTGCTAAAGAAGCACTTATACAGACTAATCACTCATCTCTCAACACTCTTGATTTCTTTCTAACACAACGTATCTCAGTCTTTCATAGATAGCTACAAAACTTTTCCATGTCACATCACCAAGAACTTCTAACCTCCATTGTGCATGAGGTCTAATGAAACGGACATAACAACATTTATGGAAATGCAGTATGTGATCCACCTGGGATAGTTTCGATATCATCTGAGTATTCGTCAGCAAAGAGCCATTTCCCAAGACTTAAGTCTTCAGCTTTCTATATCACAATGTCTGCTACATTAACCTTCCATTGTTCCAACTTTCAACAACACAAAAGGTGTTCTCGAAGGCTAGCTAACATAACATTTCTTACTTTGTCCACCTCTTTCACACGTTGTCATTTCACAACTGCAATAGCGGCAAGTCTACATTTAACCAACAGTGAGTGTTATGAAGTCAACCTTTCTTAAAACCACGCCTGTCTTATTGAGCCCTTGAATACCCTCTACCACATTTTCTAACAGACTTTCAACGTTTCATAACCAATAACATTAACATTCTCTTTGATTATAGAACAACCCATTTTAGGCTGACTAGACAGATTTTCCACCCTAATGGAGATAAATCATCTGTCCCCCTAACCTACTAGGCGCTATTCTGGACAACGAATACGGTCATCGACCAGCACCCTTAGGATGAACTTGAAAAAAAAAAAAAACAACAACAACAGAGATTGGGTTCCTGAGACGAATGACTTGCATTCCTTGGACAACCATAGTAACTAACGATGATCGCCTAAATGACCCTAAGGAAAATAGAGCATTATATACATCAAACACAACAACCTCTTTCTTTCTAACCCTAACTATACATCATTTAACCCTAACCCTAACCTCTAACTCTAACCCTAACCCTAACTATACATCACCTCTCTGCCGTGCGTCCACCTTGACGAGGTAGAGGGGCCTGCGCGTTCCAATGACCCCAAGAGCTATGCCGACGGTAGCACAGCTACTGGTAGGGTCACCCATGTCGGACAGGTCAAGGAATAGGGACAAGATGAAGTGACGCACATACCTGCTGCCTTGTAGGTAGACTGGGGACAGTCAAAGGCTAGGGAAAGCATCCCGAACAAATGCTTGTCGAAATCGGATGTACTGAGCCACAGGCTTGACAAAGAAGTGCAACGTAACTTTATCATTTCATGATGCCACAGATGAAAATTAATCGTTATGGTGCTAATCCCGTGAAGTCCCATCAGGCGTTGATAGTGCCGGGCCCCCTGCCTCGAGGGGGTCCACCCATGACTACTGGTGGTCACCTTCCCCTGTGCTGTGGAGTCAAGGCACAGAGGAGTAGGTTAAGAGCTATTGACCAAACACCCCGGACTCTCAACATACTACAATGGAATGCCGAAGGAGTTTATAACAAGAAAGCCACCCTAACACAGCGTCTTCATAAAGATAGAATAGATGTGGCATGCATTCAAGAGACACACCTCAACG
Organism: Cepaea hortensis; assembly: GCA_963921405.1. Classification (NCBI taxonomy): domain Eukaryota; kingdom Metazoa; phylum Mollusca; class Gastropoda; order Stylommatophora; family Helicidae; genus Cepaea; species Cepaea hortensis. The sequence continues at coordinate 18,119,894 of OY992892.1, forward strand.
CCAATCGCACATTTTCAGTCGAGGGATATCAGGCCACACGTTTCTACCGCAAAGGACACAAAGGAGGAGTTGTAATACTTACACGAAATACAATACCTTGCAGCGAAGTATCTGTGATCTCTGACAACCAAATGGAAATTATAGGTGTTGATATAATGATAAAGGACGTGAAAATAAGAATTTACAATATGTATAGCCCGGCAGATAAGGATCTTACACTCTCAAACATGAAAATAACTGACACAAATTGCATTGTTGTCGGAGACTTTAATAGCCGCTCAGAAAGATGGGGATACCCAGATACTGACAAAAGAGGAGATGAAGTGGAGGACTGGGAAATAGACTCAAATCTCCTTCTACTCAACAAAGCAGATGACACACCGAGCTTCTACTCCAGAAGATGGATTAACACTTCTACTCCAGACTTAGCTTTCTGCACAGGAGACATCCTCCACAAAATCGATCGCCATGTGCTTGACCAATTTGCAGGTAGTGACCACAGACCAATCAAGCTTGTAATAAATATGGAGTATGTTCCACAGGAGCAAAAGCCTTTGCCCCGCTGGAATTACAAACGAGCAGATTGAGACAGATTTTCCATACTAACAGTCAAATATTGTGAAAACATAAATGCACGATATGGCAACATGAAGCAAATGGTGGAAAGTCTAAACAGAGCAATAATACAGGCGGCCACTGAGTCTATTCCAAGAGGAGCGAGGGAAAATTACAAACCATACTGGACTGAGGAACTACAAATTTTGGAGGACACAGTTGAAGATGCTAGGAAGACCGCAGAGAGAGAACAAACAACTGAAGCGAACATCTCTCTCAAAGCCATCTCAGCAAAATATAAAAGAACAGTAAATCAAACAACAAGAGATTGTTGGAGGAAAAAAAACAGAAAACCTGAATTTTGACAGGGATGGAAACAAACTATGGAAACTAGTGAAAGCCATGAACAATGAAGGACCTAGAAACAAACAAATAACAATTAAACAAGGAAATGCCTTGCTTACAGGAAAAAAGGCTGCAAATGCACTAATGGAACACTATGCCAGTGCAAACCACATTGATATTACAGCCGAACAGAAGAAAGCAATCAAAGATAAACAGATACATCATAGATATACAGAGACAGCAGCAGAATATATGATGGCAAATCTAACAATGGAAGAAATGGAACAGGCAATGAATACCCTAAAAAAGAAGACATCACCAGGAAAGGATGGAATCACAAATGAAATGCTAATAGGACTAGGCACTAAGGCAAAAAAGAAACTACTAGCAGTCCTAAATTACAGCTGGAAGAGGGGAATAGTCCCACAGGCATGGAAGGAAGCTATACTAATACCAGTCCCAAAGAAAGGAAAAGACCTGGAAGAACCAAATGGCTATCGACCTATCAGTCTTCTTAGCTGTGTAGGAAAATTAATGGAACGCATTATCAATGGCAGGCTAACATGGCATCTGGAAGAAAACCAACTCTTAACACCTCACCAAGCAGGATTCAGAAAGTACAGATCCACTGAAGATCAAATAACCTATATAGCTCAGGAAATAGAGGATGCCTTCCAAGAGAAAAAGCACACACTAGCGGTCTGGATAGATTTAGAAAAAGCATTTGATAAAGTATGGAAGGAAGGACTGAAAGTAAAACTGCAAAAAAATGCATGTTTGTGGGAAAATGTACAAATGGATCAGCCATTACCTTGAGAACAGAACTGCCAGGACAAAAGTACAAGGACAAACCAGCAAAATGATGCTGTTGGAGCAGGGTGTCCCTCAAGGAGGAGTTCTTTCACCAACATTATTCCTAGCATATATAAACGACATCACGGAAAATTTTCCAGCTAGAGTACACACATCATCCTTTGCAGATGACCTAGCCATATGGACATCTGAAGAATATATTAGTACAGCTAACAGCAGAATACAGCAAGCCCTATTAGCGCTAGAGGACTGGTCAAAATCATGGCTAGTGAAGATAAGTGAGGAGAAAACAACATGCACAGTATTCTCCCTCTCAACTAAAACTCAGCAACCTAAGCTGGTATTGAATGGAAAAATATTGCGCCATGAAGAAAATCCAAACTATCTAGGAGTCACATTTGATCGTCGCCTGACATGGAAGACACAGGTTGAGAAAAATCGAACAAGAGCAAGGCAAAGAATGGCAATCATGAAAAAGCTTGCTGGTACAACGTGGGGAGCAGATGAGAAAGTACTCAAGAAGTTATATACTGGACGGGTGAGGCCAGTACTGGAATATGGCATTGCAGCTTGGGCAACAGCAGCTAAGTCAAACTTTAACAAAATAAGCAGAGTCCAAAATCAAGGAATGCGAATCATAACTGGAAGCCTGAAGACAACGCCTATTAATGAACTAGAAAAGATCACTTGTTTACAACCAATGCAGGATAGAAGAGATAGCAGAGCCCAGCAACAAGCTGAAAAATTTAGAAGATTGACAGACCACCCTATGTATAAAAGGTTTAGTGGTTTTGGAAAGGGAAGACTGAAGCGTGGCAACTTTGTAGAAACTGCAAAACGAAAGATTAGGGCAGATCCCATACTTAACATATCAACAGTCAAACCCATTTACAATGCAGACAAGTTCCCAGCTTGGAGACGGCAGCTACTGCCTGAGATGATAGAAAACATTCCTGGTATTGAGAAAAAGAACACTCAGCATGAAACCGAAAGAAGAGAAATAACCCTAAACTACATAAAAGAACATTACCCAAGCAGCAATTGGACCCATGCATATACAGATGGATCAGCCAAAAATTCAGTAGAGAATGGAGGAGGAGGAATTCTCCTAAATTTAAAAAAATGGAGTGAAAGAAACACATTCAGTGGCAACTGGAAAGTTTTCAAGTAACTTCAAAGCGGAGGTAGAGGCTCTAAAAACTGCAGCAGAAATGCTCTTGATGGAGGAAACTAAAGAGACGCAAATAGCTATCTTTACAGATGCAAAGTCAGCTGTCTCAATACTGAAGAGCAATAACAGCACAGAAATAGCTGACCTAAGAGCAGCACTCCATGGTCTATGCCAGAAATCCAAAAAAGTTGTAATACAGTGGATACCATCACATTGCAGTATACCTGGAAATGAAGAGGCTGACAGACTGGCAAAAGAGGGCGGACGACTACCACAGCCTGACATAGACATAACCTATAATGAGGCAAAGAGGTTGATAAAAAGCACTTATAGAACCAAATGGGAATCAGAGCATCCAGGCCACCAGAAGGATGATGCATATTACAAACTCGACCGAAGAGAACAAGTAGCAATCTTCAGACTCCGCACAGGACACAACAGGTTGAAATACCACTTGTTCAACAAACTAAAGATAGGAGATACAGATGAATGTAATTGTGGAACTGGTAAAATGACAGCTAAACATTTGCTGCAAGAGTGCCCAATATATGCAGAACAGAGAAAGATATTTTGGCCCACACCTGCTTCATTCGAGGACAAGCTCTATGGAGATATCAACAAGCTCAAGTCGACTGCAGCTTACTTTAACTGTATTCAGGTTGACATTTAAATGTATATGAAGAAGTATTTAGACTGCCACACTTCATTACCACAGGCATGTCGGTTACACAAGCCTCCCAGAGGCATGAAATGGAATATTGCTTGGATAGCAAAATCCATTACGTGGAAAGTCTGAATCGAAAGCTCACTGTGTGGGCTTCAAAAAAGGTGGAAAAAGTGTCCTAGTGGCACAAAATGGAATATTGCTCAGATAGCAAATCCATTACGTGGAAAGTCCGAATCGAAAGCTCACTGTGTGGATGTCATCTGCAAACTGCATTCTTCTGGCTTCTGGAAGAACAGCCTATGGTGAACGGAAGGCCCAATATACGGAAGTGAGGCTAAGCAGCCATGTGCAGGACGTGACGATTCCTTGGGTGAGCCCAGTACCAGAGCGGTGTGTGATGGCTCTGCAATTATGGAAGCCTCCTTGGATGGCTCGGAATGCCCATGGTCTGCCCCTGCCTTCCCTTGAGGGCCAACCAGGATGCCTTTGGCTGTTCTATATTGGCCAGCTGGGATGGGAGATAACACCACAACAGTGAGAGTCTAACGTCCTAAGAAACCCCCGGGAAGGTTAACCCGGTCAACAAATGCCCGCAGAAGTCGGACGTGTCGGCTTAACGGCGCAAGAACGCAGCTCTGCTGTAAACAGGCACAACGCAATCACGTCCGAAAAAAAAACTCCGGATGAACGAAGAAGAAGAAGAACTATACATCAGACACAACAAACGCTTTCTTAAGAGACATAGACACAAACCACTGTTAGAAATGGAAAAAGTTAAAATTTTAATTAAAATTAATCAATCACAATTTTATTGCACATAATGTAAGCTCGATATAGTCCTATACATAATCTATACCTATACTTATTCTATATCTGTATATTAAGTGAAGCGCGCAATAAAATTGCGATTGATTAATTTTAAATAAAATTTTAACTTTTTCCATTTCTAATAGTGGTTTGTGTCTATGTCTCTTAAGAAAGCGTTTGTTGTGTCTGATGTATAGTTAGGGTTAGGGTTAGAGTTAGAGGTTAGGGTTAGGGTTAAATGATGTATAGTTAGGGTTAGTAAGAAAGAGGTTGTTGTGTTTGATGTATATAATGCTCTATTTTCCTTAGGGTCATTTAGGCGATCATCGTTAGTTACTATGGTTGTCCAAGGAATGCAAGTCATTCGTCTCAGGAACCCAATCTCTGTTTTTTTTTTTCAAGTTCTTCCTAGGGGTGCTGGTCGACGACCGTATTCGTTGTCCAGAATAGCGCCTAGTAGGTTAGGGGGACAGATGATTTATCTCCATTAGGGTGGAAAATCTGTCTCAATCAATCAATCATGTGCCATGCCGGAAAGCGTGGGTGGTCATGATTCGCCATTTCACTCGATCACCAGAGTCGTGGATCAGCTCAGTGTTCCTGTCTCGTCCATGCCATGTGGCCAAATCTGTCTAGTCAGCCTAAAATGGGTTGTTCTATAATAAAAGAGAATGTTAATGTTATTGGTTATGAAACGTTGAAAGTCTGTTAGAAAATGTGGTAGAGGGTATTCAAGGGCTCAATAAGGCAGGCGTGTTCTAAGAAAGGTTGACTTCATAACACTCACTGTTGGTTAAATGTAGACTTGCCGCTATTGCAGTTGTGAAATGACAACGTGTGAAAGAGGTGGACAAAGTAAGAAATGTTATGTTAACTAGCCTTCGAGAACACCTTTTGTGTTGTTGAAAGTTGGAACAATGGAAGGTTAGTGTAGCAGACATTGTGATATAGAAAGTTGAAGACTTAAGTCTTGGGAAATGGTTCTTTGCTGACGAATACTCAGATGATATCGAAACTATCCCAGGTGGATCACATACTGCATTGCCATAAATGTTGTTATGTCCGTTTCATTAGACCTCATGCACAATGGAGGTTTGAAGTTCTTGGTGATGTGACATGGAAAAGTTTTGAAGCTATCTATGAAAGACTGAGATACGTTGTGTTAGAAAGAAATCAAGAGTGTTGAGAGATGAGTGATTAGTCTGTATAAGTGCTTCTTTAGCAGATACGTTGGAATGGTAGGTTGGAGCTTTCGGTAATGTAAAATCGGGGAAGTGGTGACGTTGATAGTTATGTATTGTGAAATGTCTTTTCAGCTTAAAGTTCAAGGCACGTTTGACATAACTACAGAAGGTACATTTTTTTCCTAATTTTGGTAACACATTTGTCTTAGTTTGGTCGAGTTATTTCTGTATTTGGCCAACAATTTTCCCATTTGGCTAACAAATTTTTTCTACTTTTTATAAGATTGGATGATATATTTATAAGTTTGGTTGAAACATGTCTTTGCTTGGACAATATTTTTCACCTTTGGTTAATAAAGCTTCCTACTTTTCATAAGTTTGGACCAGATATTTATAAGTTTGACCGATACTTTTTCCTATTTGGCCAACAATTTTATAACTTTGGTTCACGTAATTTTCTACTTCGGTCGACATGTTTCTTAGTTTGAGCAATATTTACCCCAGTTGGTTAAGACAATTTTCTACCTTTCATAAGTTTGGATGAAATATTTCAGTATTTGACCTACATTTGTCGCATTTGGGTACCAAAGTTTCGTACTTTTCATAAATTTGGAGGAGTTATTTCTTTACTTGATCAATATTTGTTTTGTTCTTTCACATTTGTTAAACAAAGTTTCCTACTTTTTTATAAGTTTTGACGAGATATTTCGTTACTTGGTCAATCTTTTCCTTCTTTTTTTATAAGTTTGGTTTCGATATTTCTGTATTTAGCCGACCTTTTTCCCAATTGGCTGACAAATGTTCCTACTTTTTTTATAAGTTTACTTGAAATATTTATAAGTTTGGTTAAAATTTGGCCAAAATTTTCACATTTAATTAACAAAGTATCCTACTTTTCGTAGGTTTGAACATTGTATTTCATTACTCGGACAATATTTTCCCCATTTGGCTAACAAATTTTCCTATTTGGCCAAGATATTTTCCATTTGGTTAACATATGTTCCTACTTTTTATAAGTTTGGGTGATATATTTCTCTGTTTGGTCGATACATTTTCATACTTGCTTAACAAAGTTTCGTACCTTTCATAAGTTTAGTTGGGGTATTTCGTTACTTGGTCAATCTTTTTTTTTTCTAATTTGACTAACAAATTTCCCAACTTTTCATAAGTGTGGACAAGATATAGCGTTACGTGGTCAATATTTTTTTTCTATTTGACTAACAAACTTTCCTACTTGATTGATATTTTTCCCAATAGGTTAACAAATGTTCGTACTTTTTATAAGTTTGGACGAGATATTTCTGTATTTGACCAATAATTTTACTATTTTGTCTAACATATTTTCTTATTTGACGGTTGAAGTGGTACATAGAAGGTGTACTTTTGTCTGGTTGTGAAGTGTGGCACTGAGCAGGTACACTGAAAAAAACATATATTGGTCTTGGAAATGGCTTTCTGGAGAAAGAGGTAAAGACACTATGGACACATAGAAAGGAAATGAAAGTGTGGATGTCTAATTTTGATACGTGATAACGTCGCTGGTTATGACGGCGGACACGTGACCTGTCATGTTACGTGCATTGCCTAAGGTTGAATCGGGGCAGTTTGTTATGTTTGTGTGCATCTGATAACATCCACTACCCACTCATCGCTGTATGACCCGATAGTTGTTACGTACAGATACGATTTCCCCGACTAGCATCGGTGCTCACATATCTGTACTATGAGTATGCGAAAGGCTTAGTTGGAAAACTGTGCTTAGTTGTTTACACGCGCGTATGGGGTTTCCGAGACCAGTTTATGTTGTGTTAATGCCCGGGTGTCCTTTTGTGTAGCCCGGTACCACTACGACTACACGGATATAGAAAAGAGAGAGAAGGGGGTGACCATTTTACCCTTCGGATGCAGTGTTGATGATGCAGTGTATTCACTCCTATACACAGTGATCATCATACTTTAGGTTCCCTGACTCGACAACTGATAGGACACCCTTTTTCTATAGTTTCCCTCTTAACCACGTGTCTCAGATGTACCATTACCCCTGTTACCGGATGCACCACCGTCATTGAACGTTTCGGTTATTAGCCACGTGTTCCACGTGTATCGTTATGCGTGTCACTGGATCCATCACCATCTTTGACCGGTTTAGTCATTAACCCCGTTAGTGGCTGTACCCTTATACATGTGATCGGAAGCAGGGAATTCTTTGACTGGTTTTAGTTAGTGAGCCTGTGTCTCGGATGTACCATTACACATGTGACCGGATGTGACGCCATATTTGACCAGTCTTAGCAAATAAGACGTAGTCTGGTTGTAGCAATAACCCATGTGTGATAGAGTGCGCCGCCATCTTTGGTCGGCTGTAACTATTGTCCATGTGTGTCGAGTGTACCTCTAGGTGCTATTGACTAATACAAAAATCAGTGCTCGAGGCGCTCCTGTCAGGGAAATTGCCGATAGTAAGGACATTACTTTCTGAACTTAGCAGTCGGCATAACGTCTTGATCATGTCATCGATCACTTTAACCATCATCATGTCACTACACATACCATACCCTACAATTTAAGTGATCATTCGACCACTTGATCACTACTTCACCAGTACTTGACCACTATTTGACCATGTCCTTACTTATTTTACCATCACCGTTTCACTACACGTACCATACCCTATAATTTAAGTGGTCATTCGACTACTTGACCACTACTTGACCACTATTTGAATACCACTTGACCAACTCTTGATCATCACCATGTCACTATACCTACTTTCACCGACAATTTAAGTAGTCACACGACCATTTACCACTACTTGGCCACTACTTGAGCACGTCATCGATCACTTTAACCAACACAGGTTCACTACACGTACTTTCCCTTACAATTTAAGTGGTCACTCGACCATTTGACCAGTACTTGCCCGCTACTTGATCACTACTTGACAACGTCACTACTTAATTTATCCATCTCTGTTTCACTACACGTACCATACCCTACAATTTTCTCACTTGAGCGGTTGACCACTGGTTGAGCACTACTTGACCACTGCTTGACCACGTTGTCGACCATTTTACCATCACCGTTTCAATATACGTACTTTTCTCTACCTTTTAAGTGTTCATTCGACCACTTGACCACTGGTTGACCGCTACTTGACCATGTCATAGATCACTTTAACCACTACTATAATCTTAGGGACATCGTCCTCTACACTTTAAGTGGTCACTCGACCACTTGACCACTACTTGACCATTGGTTGACCACTACTTGACCACTAATTTACCACCCTTTAATCATCGCCATATCATTATCATCACTTTTCCCTAAAATTTCCTCACTTGACCACTACTTGACCACTAATTTACCATCCTTTAACCATCACCATGTCGCTACGACCAATTTTCCCTAAAATTTTCCTTGCTTGACCACTAATTTACCACCCTTTACGCATCACCATATCATTACAATAACTTTCCCCTAAAATTTCCTTGCTTGACCACTAATTTACCACCCTTTAAGCCTCACAATATCATTACAATCACTTTTCCCAAAAATTTTCCTTGCTTGACCACTAATTTACCACCCTTTAATCATCACCATATCATTACAACTACTTTTCCCTAAAATTTCCTCACTTGACCACTACTTGGCCACTGCTTGACCACTACTTGACCACTGCTTGACCACTAATTTACCATCCTTTAATCATCACCATATCATTACAACTACTTTTCCTTAAAATTTCCTCACTTGACCACTGCCTGACCACTGCTTGACCACTAATTTACCACCCTTTAATCATCACCATATCATTACAACCTCTTTTCCCTAAAATGTCCTCACTTGACCACTACTTGACCACTAATTTACCATCCTTTAACCATCACCATGTCGCTAAGACCAATTTTCCCTAAAATTTTCCTTGCTTGACCACTAATTTACCACCCTTTACGCATCACCATATCATTACAATCACTTTCCCCTTAAATTTCCTTGCTTGACCACTAATTTACCACCCTTTAAGCCTCACCATATCATTACAATCACTTTCCCCAAACATTTTCCTTACTTGACCACTTGACCACTGCTTGACCTTTAATTTACCACCCTTTAATCATCACCATATCATTACAACTACTTTTCCCTAAAATTTCCTCACTTGACCACTACTTGGCCACTGCTTGACCACTGCTTGACCACTGCTTGACCACTGCTTGACCACTAATTTACCATCCTTTAATCATCACCATATCAGTACAACCACTTTTTCCTAAAATTTCCTCACTTGACCACTACTTGACCACTAATTTACCATCCTTTAACCATCACCATATCATTACAACTATTTTTCCCTAAAATTTCCTCACTTGACCACTGCCTGACCACTGCTTGACCACTAATTTACCACCCTTTAATCGTCACCATATCATTACAACCACTTTTTCCTAAAATTTCCTCACTTGATCACTACTTGACCACTACTTGACCACTAATTTACCATCCTTTAACCATCACCATGTCGCTACGACCAATTTTCCCTAAAATTTTCCTTGCTTGACCACTAATTTACCACCCTTTACGCATAACCATATCATTACAATCACTTTCCCCTAAAATTTCAACCTTCAACACTGGCCTCTAGGCCATTTGAGAGTGTGAGGACTATTAATCTTGAACCAGATCAAGACATACTGCTTTTACTCCCAGACAAACGAAATTTATTATTGACCTCATGGCAAGGGCCATTCAAAGTGGTACGAAAAATTTCAGATGTCGATTATGAAATATCGATAAACGGACACTTAAAGATATTTCATATCAACATGTTGAAACCCTACTTTTCACGACAAGAGACAGAATTAGAGACAGACATACACAACGCAACTACACTAGTTAGTGAGACTGGCAAAGCCGACGATATGCATACACCTAGTGAGCTTACAGAAAACGCACTTAGCACCACAACCGTACTGAATCAGGTAGACGACGACGGGATGGAACTACCTGTTCCAATTGTAGACAAGACTACGACATTAGAATGTATACGGTTAGAACAGGGACTAACAGACGAGCAACGACGACAGACAATAGAATTAGTGACGGAATATAAGGACATATTTTCCGACATTCCAGGTAGGACGGACAGGATCGAGCACTCCATCCTTCTTTCGGACTCTAAGCCTATCAAATGCAGGCCGTACTCTATCCCACTTAGCTACAGAGAAAGTCTAAATAAGGAAATTCTTAATTTAGAAGCTAGTGGAATCATTCAAAAATCTACATCTGAGTACTCCTTTCCAATCGTCTTGGTCAAGAAAAAAGACTCCACAATTCGTCTCTGTGTGGACTATAGGAAACTCAACAATGTCACTAAGATCGACGCAGAACCAATTCCTTCATGCGAAGATCTTATTCTGGATATGTCCACCTCCAAAATCTTCTCTTAATTAGACCTTACTAAGGGATATTGGCAGGTCCCTATGAAGACTCAATCCATCCATCTTACTGCATTCTCAACACCTTTAGGTCTTTACGAGTGGCGGTTTCTTCCTTTCGGACTTTGTAAGGCTCCTGCCACTTTCGTACGCTTAACTAGAGATTTACTACATAGAGTGACGAATACGGTGACATATATAGATGATATTTGTGTCCATACAGATGACTGGACAACACACTTACTGAAACTCATACATGTCTTTGATAGGTTGCGACTCTTCGGTCTCACTGTCAAACCGAGCAAAGTTGAATTGGGCCTACAAGAAATTGATTTTTTGGGTCATGTCATTTCACAAGGACAACTAAAAACTGACAATAGAATTATTACTAAAATTATGAACCTGACCATGCCTACATCAAAGAAGCAGGTCAGGAGCCTTTTGGGTTTAGTAAATTATTATAGTAAGTTCATACCGAATTTAGCTGAAATTACAAGTGTATTTTCAAATGTTTTAAAAGCATCAGTAAAATTAGATGTCAAAGATGCATTATTAATTTCTGCATTGTCAAAAGTGAAACTCCTATTTAGTGATGTACCAATCCTCCGTTTGCCTATTCCTAGGCTCGTTTATTATCTTAGGACAGATGCCAGCAGGATTTCCATCGCTGCAGTACTAGGCCAGTTTTACGATGGCATCTTCCATCCAATTTGCTACGTGAGCCGCAAGATCACACCTGCTGAGTCCAGATATTCCATATCAGAGTTGGAAGCCCTAAGCGTCATCTATTCGGTGAGGAAGTTGCATCGATTTCTAGCGGGTAATCACTTCGTAGTCCAGACCGATAACTCCCCAATCACGGTCATACAAAGTGGGGTGCATCGCAATGACCGCATCTACAGGTGGTCATTAATATTACAAAATTATACTTTTAGTATAGAGCATATTAAGGGTAGGGACAACATTCTTGCTGATACCCTTAGTCGACCATCTGAGGTAGAAATACCTGATATTCCACATGAAAAGTTAGTGTAAGAAATTGTAATTTAGTACACTTAAAATATCCTGTGTAAAATATCCTATGTAATACATAGACATCATGTTCAGGACTGTGTGCTAAGAACAGTGAACCACCATGTGTCCATAGACAGCAAAATAAGAATTGTGCTCCAAGAACAAGTGAATCACCGTGTGTACATAGACAGCTCATTACTTACTATGCTCCATTTGTGTTCCGGTGAATCACCTGTGTTAATCATGGAAGAACAATGTCAGAACAATGCATAAATAACAGACACGAATATACTTGTCTACGACACCAGCGGACTCTACGAGTGGAAGAATACCCATAAGACACAAGTATGACTGTGTAGTGTATTTAATATACCCAGGACAATTGTGTATCTATAAACTATGCCAACGACAGCAATTTCTAAAGGTTATGGCAACCACTAACCTGAGGTAAATAAATACCATGTATATATATTTAGTTATTGTGATATGTATTATAACGTTTTTAATATAGTGATAAATTATAGTTAGATTAGTTACTTTAATATAGAGTTAGATTAGATTTAGGGAATATAATAGATTTTTTTTTTTTGTAGTTTAGATAAATCATTAATTTACCCACTTACTTAGCATAAAAGTAGATTAGGATAGTACTTTAAACTTAATAACAGCTAATTAAAGACTAGGATAAAAAGTTTAGATAGGAACAGTACCATTTAGTTCATTTCATTTCACTTTATTTCATTCCATCTTGATGAACACTTTAACAACCTCATCATTTAGGATTAAAATTAGTTTATACCTTATAGGATAAAAGGATTATACAGATGAACATACATCATTTACACCATGTAGAGTAAAAATATCAATCATATTTTTCATTTAAACATTAAAACATTATTTTCTTACATTTCACATTACCCAGTTCAGAAAGGTACATAACTCATCTCACATCAGTTTCATTTTTTTAGATAGTTAGATTACTTCCCTTAAATTAGGTTAATTTTGTACAACAAATTAGAATATATATAGTTATAGAATTCGTATTAGTATTTCAGTAGAATATAGTGTTTAATGATATCAGGGTACAAACCATCAACCCTATTTCTTCCATGTAAATATTTTGTAAATACATGACTAGTGCAGTAAGTTACGCACAGTCATTAAGCTCAACTCTTTTCAAACTGAGCCAAACATGTGCAGTGTCACTTCAAGGTTTTTAAATAATTGGGAGGATAAAAAATGTGTGACAGAAGGGTGAAAGTAAGAGAAAATGGAAAATATACAATGGAGAGTGAGGACAACCAGCGGATTTTTTCTACCGCTCAACGCGACTTTTTATTATTTGTCTGCGTCAAGCGTTTGCTTTCGGTGTTGACATGTACTGTCTCGAATGTAGTGTGTGTAATTTAGTGTAGACCTTAGATAAAGTATTTTAAGTCTCATAAGACGGAAACGTAGTCACGAATTAGTGTTATACACTTGTTTGTGGCCACATTTAACCGAATTATGGCACTTGAAAACTAACTTACATACAAATTATAGACAGACACACATGTTAGAAGTTAAAGTATATTAGTAGGTACATCCAAACACGCAAACAACCAGGAAAACAAACATGTAAATTACATACATTTTTTAGAACAAAGGGAGATAACCCCGGGTCAGGGGACACAATAGACAACGAAACACTAACTTAACAGTGAAAGATAACTTTACACGCGGAAGCGAGATAGGTAAAGCCTGTCGCACACAGCTTGTGCAAGGGTTGTTTAATATTATATGGGGGACATGAAGCAATTCATGTGTTGACCCTAAGAAAGTCAACTTTGTATGGGTAGTGAGTTATTTTGCTATTTGAGGGCAGGTCTTATAAGACAGTGGTCCGGTTCAGACAAACCTCTAATTAATATAATATTGCGATTGAGAAGAGGGCTCACGCCAACCAGACAAGTTTGTGGCGATCACCAGTAAAGTGATACTACATTATGACAATAGTCAGTAGAGGTCTATTGAGTTACCCAGAACCAAGTTATCAGTAGTCTTTGACAGAAATTAGATACACTAATTTTTAGAAACCTCTTGCGTCACAACCATGAGTCAAAGTTTGTAACGCAACACAGGAGGGGAGGGTGTGTGTCAAAGACTCAGGGAAGACCACCCTGAATGAGTGGTCTACCTCAAGGAGATTAGAGGTAACCCAGTGCCCCTACATGAGGGCAGGGTAGGTGTAGGGAGTAGATAGGAAGGGGAACTATCAAATAGTTCTCTCATGAGACACGGAGGTGTCAACCAGAGAGTAAGCACTCTGGTCACGGCATAATCACGCCAACGTGATAGACACGAAGAACTAGAGTAAAACTCAAGCGAGGCCACTACTCTAAGCGTGTTGAATGATGCAGCACGCAAAAGCCGAAGTGCGCACAAGGTCCCTCCGCGTACTGTGTAATGAGCACGCGGAGAAGAGTCAGACAGGGGACAGACTTCGTAGGGAACACATCGCTTAGCGTCGATGCGTATTTCTTTAGCCGAGTAGATAGATTTAGCAGTAGGGTTAGGAACGACTAGTGATAGGCATTTCTGTGTATTCATGTGTGATTTATTAGCGACCGTTTTGTGCATTGATGTAATGTAAAGAGCCAGTGGCAATAAAATGTGTAATCAATTCCTCTCGTACGACTGACAAATCTTTTTGTGTGGTGCGAGAGAAGTTTATCCCGTAATGCCTGAAGCATCGCTTGATGACACCGACAGACATTATCGTTATCTGCGGGGCATATGCAAAGAACGTAGTTTGTCATCTTAGAGTCGTCTTTGAGGAGGCTGCGTGGTCTCGAGATATGGTGTCCGCTTCGAGTGCAGGAGGTCCCGGATTCAGGCCCCTGTGAGGACCGGGATGTTTTCACGTGGACTTCTAGTAATAAAATTTCCCCTGGTCTTTGGGTAGTGAGATCGGACGCCCATGTGTATTGTGCACGTAAAAAATCCCTTGGCCGTTGGAAATCAAAAAGTGTAGCCTAACGGCGCTGCCCGGGAAAAATTTCGAGTTAAAAATCTACCCAAAGTATTTCAGGATCCTTGCCGGTGCTACGGAATTCGTGCACTGAGCTGAGTTTCTCCAAACTTAGGTTTGAGTTAAGAGGAGAACGGAGCACTTATGGGTTACACCCGTGTGCCGTGATGTTGATCCATCGACTAAGCTAAACTAAATTAGTAGTTTGCCATTGATTTATTTCTTGTCAATGACTATTATACTGGTCGTTGAACATAGCCATTGTCCCTGTGAAACAAATCCTCTGACCTGCAACTAGGTTACCAACTAACACTAACAGTAAACACAACAAACAATGATGTATAGACCAGATGGAAGCAGAGGAAGAGGCCAACTACGTAAACGTTGGACAGAGGGAATAGCAAAGTCCATGGGAATATCAGTACACGAAGCTCATAAGCGGACACTCTCCCGATGTATATACCTCACCTCGACACCGCAAGGTACAAGAGGAATGTCAGCGACTTGTTCGCTGCAGATTCTCAGGACTCCCCTACTTTCGCACTGCACGAAATAACAACTCGTGACATTTGCGAAAGGAATGCAATTTATTTAGAGCCGACATTTCAATGGCTCTGCGAGCGTAATACTTCATCATCGTTATACAACATGAATGCAATGAAGTGGTGAGAAATGATGCTGGAAATCACAATCTAAATGAATAGCCTAATGTTTGCCTATTGCCTAGAAACTATAGCATTGGTTAAGGATACGTCTGCTCTCTACCGTCTCCAGTCGGGTCTGTCTACACGCTACACATTGCGTGGACAAGCACGGACACTGTCCCCTCCGTGCAGTAGCTATTATTGCGTGCATGGTCTCGCAAGCACGCTGGCTTGTGAGCTCGAGTAACCGGGCACTTCACGGTTACTCGCAAGGACAAGCTTGCCAATGGCTTGGGGAAAGCCCTCGCTCAGCTGTACGCATTGGCCCCTGGTCTGACACAAATGTGTCTCCTTGTGAGGCTATTTATAGTGCTGGGTGTCTCTCCTGTCTGGTGTCTCCCTACTAGACTTGTGTTTACTCTCCTTAACTCTGTAAGGGCTTATTGGAGATCTTGACAGGCGCCCCTCCTCTCTGTGAAGTGTTACTTTCCTTTAACTTATGTTTGTAACACTTCTGGTCGCAAAGAAAAATTGGTTGCTCCAATTTTGTCAGATATCCAAGAAGTTAAACTCTCTAGTTTGGGGATAGAACAACTCTCTTCTTCCTTTACTCACACTGCTTTACCTTTTCACTTGGCTAATTAAGTAGCCCATGTATCAGTATAGTTGGCTCTATAGATATCTTTGGGAATTGTTTTGGACCGGAACCATTGTCTTATGACTTATGTCCTGGCTTCCGTCGTTTGACCCTATGTCTTTTGACTTTCACCTATTGACTTCTGTCTTGACCTGTCTTCAAATTGCCCGAAATGACAACACACATACAAGTTGACTCTATTCTGAGTACAACACATGAGCACAAAGTGTTCATGTTCCCCTTAATATCCCCTCCAACTCTTATACACATAGTTCTACTTTTCACCTTCTCGCTTCCGCTTGTGAAAAGCTATATTCACTGTTACCTTAAGGTGTTAAGAAGTTATTGTGTCCCCTGAATTTAAAGTTATTGTTCTTTAAACTGAATAGTGTGTGCATCGTTTATCTGTTTGTTTTCCTGTTTGTTTGCGTGTTTTCTAATAAACTACAGTGTACTTAACTCTCTAACATGCGTAAGCGTTAGTGTACTAAATGTGTGTGTTCCTTCGAGCGCCGTAAATCGGTTTATTGTGGTTACAAACGTCCGTTATTCTTATTTGTGACCACAACTCCGTTTTCTGAAGCTCAAAGTACGTTCTCTATATAATCTATTAAAGTATGGCAGTAACACACATAAAAACTCGACAACACATCGCTACACAGATGACACAGACAAGTCTACGGCGGTGGAAAAATTTCCCGCTGTCTTTCTCTCTCGCTCTCTTCCTTTCAATGTTTACTAATCTTCGCATTCTCTCCTCGCATTTATTCTTTTTGCATACATCTTTCATTCACTTTCATACCTTTCTTTCACTCAAACATTCTCTCGTCATTAAAATATGTTTCATAGCATCAAATACATGAATATCACATATATACATTAAACGATTGGCTGAATTATAACAGTAATCACGCCAAATGACTGTGCGTTTTGTTTGCACGTGTCATGTCTATACATAATATACATAGTTATGAGGATGGTTTGTTACCGATCCTGTAGTAGTAACTCACATAGGTTTGGTGTGCTGACCTAAATTACCCTCAAGGGAAATAATCTAATAAATACTTTCTTTTAAGTGAATTGGGTTAATTACCTTAAAATGTTATTTGTGAAAAAGATGTTATTAATTCCTAAATGGTTGGGTTAGTTTGGAAATGATATTTTAGATAAATGAATTTATAAATGATTATGATTATATAGTAATAAAGTAATATAATATCTAACAATCGTATTTCTATAATTGGTGTTCTATTAAATGGGTTATTAACTAAATAATGGTGATTTCTAACTACCAAATAAGAAAATAAAGTTATATATGCATTTGAACAATTTGCAATTCAATAATTAATAGAAAAATGAAGTTATAGGTATTGTTAATAAAATAATAAATATACATATCACAGTTACATTTCTCTATATCTAATTACACTAAATCGACGTCCTCCTTTGCGTTGTGAAGATGGAGCAATACTCTTTGTAGACTATTATAACATAGTTCATTTCGGCAAAGTCTTTTATGCTCTCCTTCGTGGATAGTGTATAAATATAGTTTCCTACTAAGTTATGTAGGTTAATAGCTAACACTTTAATGTTCCTCTAGCTTACGTGTGTGTCAGCGCATGTTACTTTTGCGTCTGTTCGTTAAACTTGTCATAGCACTGTTACTTTGACACAGGTTACATATTTGGCGATGCTAACGCACTTACAATATATCATAATGACCACATACGGCACTGAGTTATCTAACATTACCGTGTCACTGTTTCTGGTGGTCTGTGGTCGATCCCTTCCTGTAAATCAGGTATTTCAATAGATGATGGTCGACTCAAACAGTCCGCAACAGTGTTCAATCTTCCTTTTAAGTGCTGGATGGTAAACGTGTAATTTTGGAGAATCAAAGCCCACCTGTAAATTCTGTTATTGCTAGGAAGTCCAGACTGCATCACAGACAACGGAGAGTTATCGGATTGGATTACAAACTGTGCTCCTGCCAAAAATCTATGAAATTTCTTGACGCAATAGATCAAACTGAGGCCCTCCAATTCTGATGCTGAGTATTTTGATTCAGCAGGGGTAATCTTGCGACTTACGTACATTATGGGGTGGAACGTCCCGTCGTAGAACTGTCCTAGTATCCCAGATATGGATATGGCACTCGCATCTGTGCGTAAGAAATAAGTGAGTTTTGGATTAGGCATACGTGTCGTGTGTGTAAAGAATGAATGTCGTATTAGTTACTTGTTCTTCTTTACCACTTTAGTGTCGTTCCTGGAGTGAAGAGAATCGATACCCACATTTGTTTAAATTCAATATCTCTATTCTGGAGATATCCAGCAGACTCCGTCCACACACTCCCTCAATCTGAAGACACCTTCCTCTCACTCTTACTCACCCCTGGATCATGCCCCCTCTCATTCTTCTCCAAGATAACACACTTGACAGCTCTCGCTTCAACAAATAAAAACAAGAAATTTATTAAAGCAAAGAGTATATGTAGGAGAAGTGTATGTGTGTATACGGTGTAGAATGTGTGACGTGTATTCTAAATCGTCTATAGACTCAGATCAGTGTTCAAGAGTAGTTCATTCTCATCCCTGTGCTGAAGACACACCAGCACCATGTATCCCATACAGGTAGCCTCACCCAGGTGATGCTCCTCCGGTCACGTGAAGACTTCCTCCGTTGTCCCTGGAACCACTAGGATGCTTGGACACCCCTGACAAACACTGTCTAATTAGAGTCTGATTCACACTATGAACTTCCTCGGTTATTTAACGGATTGTTAATCAGGAAATTCTAATCCTATTGTCACTGTTAGTGGAGAAATCTTAATGGATCTAGAGTCACTGGTTCTAAAGATTCCTCATATTAACACCACAATCTAACTGTTCTGGGTATCAGTATAAATTATGCAATGTTCTGACTGTTTATTGGTACATCTATCACTTGGCTAAACCTCCCTCTCGTCAACATGTCCTGCTCAGCAGAAGCCAGGTTCCCGCAAACCAACTTGGGTATAAGCCCTATGTAGCGGCCTCTCAGCAACCTCTGTCTTCAGATGCTGAGCCATCATTGTCAAACTTTGAAACTGCTTCTTCGAAGTAAATCCTCTCCCACTCACGTGGAACACTCAAGGGGAACTGTACATGGAACCTGTAGAGCAGATAACATCATGGTGAGGGCAACTCAGTCCTGGCCAGAATTGGGCAAATGTAGGCCAATAACAGCACTCAGATCTATAACAGAGATCCGATCTCTGTCATACGGCCAAATAACTCAATCATATGATCTGAGACATGGCAACACCAGGAAAGACTAAAGGAACGGGTAGAAACCCAGCAGATGCCCTACTGAAGATCCTACCATTACACATTCCCCTCCTCCCTCTCAACCATCCTTAATCTCTCTAATTATTATTCCACTACATTGTCCTCAACTTCCCGAGTAAAATGATATATAACACAAGCTACATGAAGCCACACAATAGAATACTAGTGCCGACGCTCCTATGATACTTTCTAGCACCGCACTTATAGAACATTCTATCACTAATCATAATACATATATCACTACACAGTACTGTACTCTATTCATAATCATACTCTTAAGTTAGATATAATTAATTGCCTACCATATGTCTATTCCTGTTGTTACTCGAGAAACTAGGCAATCCGATTGGATCTATGTCCGTGGATAACTATCCCTACTAAGATAGGCTAGTCCCTCTAATATACCACAACTGGGAATTATCCCCAATTCTACACTTCAGAATGTTTTCCTCGACTCCATCCACCTGTTCACTGCACTGGGTTTTATATAGGTGCTTGAGTGAGTCACCGGAAAGTCCAGACGCCAATCAGTCCAGAATCTGGCTTTGTCCTCCTGTTTCCAGACTAACCAGAGTCAATTAGCTGTCAAGTTTCCTTTTCATCTGGGGAGTTCTTTGTCTCATCCAACAAATATCCGGGTTGTCTGTAAGCCGGAGACCTTTCTCCCATTACAGAATCCTTCTGACCTCTAGCAGACATCTGTCCATTACTTGCAACGGCCAACTTCCGTTTTGTAGACAAATGTTGCCAATACACACCTCTCGAACAACATCCTGTCATCAACTTGTCGACTATGTGTAGACAACTCTACGTGACTACCTTTGATCTCATACACACTGTTGACCAGGTGTCGAGAATCTGTACCGACGTATTTCCCTCAGTTTGTTCACCATAACAGAGTCAATTGTGTTAGCAAAATAATGTCGGGTTTGGTTATCATTGATCGACTGACAAGTTAATTTATCCTGTGACAATATGAAGGAAAGGTGGAACGCTGAAAAAATGTTTCAATTTTGATAACGCACTAATTAATCCTGCATCTTGTACAGATAACTTAGCCGAAGCTTTTAAGATGTTAGAAAAAACACTGGTGATTTCCGCCAGATTTGGAATGGATTTACTATAGTAGTTTACCAAACCCAGTAAACTTCGGACCTGTTTCTTGGTCGTTGGCATTGTCAAATTCAGAATCTTGGTGACGATTCTGTCATAAGTTTTTAATTGGCCCCTGCAGATGGTATGACCCAGGAAGTCAATTTGTTCCATGCCCAACTCTACTTTGGTCGGCTTCCCTGTGAGCCCAAATAATCGCAACCTGTCAAAGACTTGTCGAAGTTTCAGTAGGTGTGTTGTCCAGTCTTCCGTATGGATGCATATGTCATCTATATAAGTTGAAATATTGGTCATCCCATGGAGAAGATCCCTAGTTAGACGGACGAAAGTCGCTGGAGCGTTACGAAGGCCAAAAAGAAGAAAGCGCCACTCATAAAGTCATAAAGGAGTGGAGAAAGCTGTAAGATGAATAGAATTTACTTCCATCGGGACTTGCCAATAACCTTTCGTGAGGTCAATCTTGCTAAATATGCGAGATGTAGACATGTCCAAGATTAGATCCTCGCATGATGGAATCGGTTCAGCGTCAATTTTGGTTATTTTGTTTAAGCGGCGATAATCGACGCAGAGTCGAATAGTAGAGTCCTTTTTGGCGACAAGGACAATAGGGAAAGGATACTCTGACTGAGATTTCTGAATAATTCCGCTCGACTCGAGAGATAGAATTTCTTTGTCGAGGTTCAACCTATAGTTTAAAGGGATAGAATAAGGTCGACACTTGATTGGTGTGGTGTCAGTCAGAACGATAGAATGTTCTATTCTATCTGTCTTTCCTGGGATGTCGGAGAAAATGTCTCTGTACTCTGTAACTAGGTCTATGATTTGTCGTCGTTGGTCATCTGTCAGTTTCGTTTCTATCTTTATGCTGTAAATGGTCGCCGTTGTGTCTACCGTAGGAACTGGTAATTCCATCTCGTCTTCGTCTATCTCGTTCAATACTGTTGTGGTGCTAGCTGTGTGTGCTGTTACCTGGCTAAGTGTGTTTGCGTTGTCGCTGTCGTGTGTTGCCCTAACTAGTGAAGTTGTGTTGTGTACGTCTGTCGTCTCATTGCTTGGTGTTGGTGCAATTTGTTCGTCTGTCTGTTGTTCTTGTCGTGAAAAATATTGTTTCAGCATGTTGATATGAAATATCTTTAAGTGTCCTTTTATCGATATTTCATAATCCACATCTGATATTTTACGTTCAACGGTGAAAGGTCCTTGCCAAGATGTTAGTAACATATTATGCCCATTGACCAGTGCATCGTAGAACTTAAGTTTACCTTTGGAGGCACGTTAGAGTTGTAGTCTAAGAAGGTTTCAGTTGCTTTTGGCTTAATCTGTGAGAATTGAATTTGGTACCCAGTAGCGTCTAAAAGAAAATGTTGCATTATCCTATCGTGTATGTACTGATAATTGTTTCTAAGCTCTGTAGGTATGGATTCTATTACTTTTAAAGGCTCCCCACTTAGGTTCCTCATGTAAATCATTGCCCAATCGTCTAAAGGTATTTTTTGTGTTTTTAGTTGGAACTCTATGTTTTCAGTCCATGCGCTAATAGAATCACCTACACTGTATGGTTTGATAAGGCCCTTGTACTTACTAAATTTGTTCTGTTCTTCTTGGCTCTTTTGTTTGCGAGAGGCTATTTGTATGTTAGAATCTACCTCCATTTCCTTCATCTTTAGTCTAGTTTCTGAATCTACTTGTATCTGCTTTTGTTTGGTGGCTTCCTCTGCTTGTTTGTTGGCCTGCTCTAAGTCTAACTGTTTCTGTTTGATAGCTTGATCTAACTCTAATTGTTTCTGTTTGATAATTTGATCTGACTCTAATTGTTTCTGTTTGATAACTTGATCTGCTTGTTTGTTGGCATAATCTAATTCTAATTGTTTCTGTTTGGTAGCTTCCTCGATCTCTTTCATTTCTTTTTGATGCTGCCTTTCTAATGCTCCTTCATTCCTGTCAAGGGCAGCTTTTCTCTCTGTTTCTTCTCTATATTTTTGATCCGCCCACTTTTCTAATTTTTCACCAGTATGGCCCATTGCGATGCCCGCCTGGATACATTCATTTAGTGACGCCATTTTGTAGCGTAATGTTAGTTCAAAATGATAATACAATAATATTCACACAATAGTTTATAATAATGTGTTAGTAAGTGTACATCCTTTACTGAAAAAGAAGATGCATGATTAATTTAGAGCATACCAAAATATTCTGAAAATATACTCATCTAATTCTTTGGAAAGTACGGTTCTTGGGATGTTCCACCGCTGTCTTTCACACTTACAAAATGATTTGACTTGATAACAAAATGGCTGCTTCTGTTTAGTAGAGCAGCAAAAATTAGACACACGCTTATGTTGTCAATACAAGCTTATATTTCATGCGAATGATGAATGGAAAAATGTGATAGATAGTGATAAATGGTGTTAATGGATGATTGATATGATCGTCTGAATGATTGTTAGATGATATGTGGGATGATTTGTCGTATGACAGTCGATGTCGTCTTGTCTTCACTTTCTGACTATGGTGTAACTTCGTTCTAGGCTTCAGTTCGTCGCTAATCTATTTACTGACTTCGTAGAATGGTGGCATTGATGGCTGTATCACACGCAATGAAATGTACACGGTGGTTATGATGGTAATATTCAATGATCATTGTATACATTTCTATTGATTTTTGTATAATAACACACTTTCAAATTAATATTTGTAGAATTTCACCCTTTAGCAATTTAATTTGGCTCAATTGTGGTTCACACTCCACAAATGGTATGATCGTATAATTAACGAAAGAAAATTCTTTATGTTATGTATGGAAACAAATTTGCATTACTTTGAAATATATCACACAGTAATGATGTTGAATCGTGCAGTGAACTTATGCTGGTTCAGAAATTTATAATACCAATCGATAGCTGGCGTTAGTTTAGTGGTTTATAACACCACTTGCCTGCTGGCGTAAACTGTTGGTTGAATATTACAACAAATGCCTGCTATGACTGCTTTGCTGGCGTTGGTTAACTGTGTTCTGATACCAATTGCTTTGCTAGCGTTGGTTCACTGTATTCTGACACCAATTGCTTATTGGCGTTGGTTCACTGTTTTCTGACACCAATTGCTTATTGGCTTTGGTTCACTGTTTTCTGACACCAATTGCTTATTTGCGTTGGTTCACTGTTTTCTGACACCAATTGGGGTCCTGCCTGTCAGCGACTTGTTCGCTGCAGATTCTCAGGACTCCCCTACTTTCGCACCGCACGAAATAACAACTCGTGACATTTGCGAAAGGAATGCAATTTATTTAGAGCCGACATTTCAATGGCTCTGCGAGCGTAATACTTCATCATCGTTATACAACATGAATGCAATGAAGTGGTGAGAAATGATGCTGGAAATCACAATCTAAATGAATAGCCTAATGTTTGCCTATTGCCTAGAAACTATAGCATTGGTTAAGGATACGTCTGCTCTCTACCGTCTCCAGTCGGGTCTGTCTACACGCTACACATTGCGTGGACAAGCACGGACACTGTCCCCTCCGTGCAGTAGCTATTATTGCGTGCATGGTCTCGCAAGCACGCTGGCTTGTGAGCTCGAGTAACCGGGCACTTCACGGTTACTCGCAAGGACAAGCTTGCCAATGGCTTGGGGAAAGCCCTCGCTCAGCTGTACGCATTGGCCCCTGGTCTGACACAAATGTGTCTCCTTGTGAGGCTATTTATAGTGCTGGGTGTCTCTCCTGTCTGGTGTCTCCCTACTAGACTTGTGTTTACTCTCCTTAACTCTGTAAGGGCTTATTGGAGATCTTGACAAGGAACATGAGGATATGAGATGAGACGCTTGTGAAATTTGAGACTATCACCAACAACTATCTGCCGGATGCTTCCAGCTCCATCCGCCACCTGCTTCATGATTTTACATTATCCTGATGGGGTAGTTACACGCCACTACGCGAGTACTCCACCTTGGCCTAGGGTGTAACGCTGGCTAGTGGAGGTAATAACAAAAAAGTAAGATGGATATATGTTACATAACATCGCAGTCAGCCCCAGAATTTTCGGCTGTTTGTGATGTATTGGCAAGTTTTACGTTCATTAGATTGTCATTGCCGACCTCCTTGGCGCGTTCGAAACACATCTGCGCGCGATTTGGCAGCAGACCGCGTTGCGCTGGGTTTTAAAGAATTGGTATGGGAGCCGTGTACATATTCGGTAGTTATCTCCCGATGTTCTAGATCCCAATATGTGTACATATTCAGCAGTTATCTCCCGATGGTCTAAATCCCAATATGTGTACATGTTCAGCAGTTATCTCCCGATGTTCTAGATCCCAATATGTGTACATATTCAGCAGTTATCTCCCGATGTTCTAGATCCCAATATGTGTACATATTCAGCAGTTATCTCCCGATGTTCTAGATCCCAATATGTGTACATATTCAGCAGTTATCTCCCGATGTTCTAGATCCCAATATGTGTACATATTCAGCAGTTATCTCCCGATGTTCTAGATCCCAATATGTGTACATATTCAGCAGGTATTTCCCGTTGTTCTAGACCCCAATATGTGTACATATTCAGCAGTTATCTCCCGATGTTCTAGATCCCAATATGTGTACATATTCAGCAGTTATCTCCCGATGTTCTAGATCCCAATATGTGTACATATTCAGCAGTTATCTCCCGATGTTCTAGATCCCAATATGTGTACATATTCAGCAGTTATCTCCCGATGTTCTAGATCCCAATATGTGTACATATTCAGCAGGTATTTCCCGATGCTCTAGACGATAGGTTCCCAAACCACGGCCCGTGGGACACTTGTGGCCCGCCAGCTGGTAGTAAGTGGCACGCGAGGCCTTGTTATTTAAAATAGTATGTTTTAATATTTTCAAACAAATTCACTCCGAGCGCCCCGTCATCGTGCGATAAATTACTCTGCTCGTGGTTGTTATGTTCAGATATTATCGAATGCGCCTGATCAGTTCGCAACTTTCAGCTGATCATACGATTTCATTATGGCGACTATTGTCAGTAAAACAATTTGAACACTTGCGTTTGATTGCGCTTGATTTTTTTTTACGTGGACTTCTAGTAACAAAATTTACCCCTGGTCTCTAGATAGTGAGATCGGACGCCTGTGTGTATTGTTGCACACGTAACAAATCCCTTGGCAGTTGGAAATAGAAAAAGAGTAGCCTAACGGCGCTGATCGGGCAAAATTTCTAGTTAAAAATCTACCCAAAGTATTTCAGGATTCTCGCCGGTGCTACGGAGCTGAGATTCTCTGGACTCAGTGTAGAACGGAGCACGTATGGGGACATGTGTGCCGTGATGTTGATCCGTCGACTAAACTAATCTAAACTAATTAGCCTTCTACAACCAATCAACCAACTCCTTAATTAACCTTTCACAACTAAAAAACTCCTTAGTTAACCTTCCACAACTAAAAACCTCTTTAGTTAACCTTCCACTACCAATCAACAAACTCCATAACTGACCTTCGACCTTCTTCAAGCGAGGAGCCATTGATTTGCTGGTTGGAGAGTAGTTGTCGAAAGTCGTCGTCAGAAAACGCACAGCGCAGTCGGTCAAGGCCAGTGTCTTTGGAATATCGGATGAGCAGGAATACTCTGGAAACTCACATGACCTTATTCTGTTATGGGAAAGAATTTGCATGTTTGGTAATTTATAGAAACATTTACAGATTGTAAAGAGAGTTTAAATTGTGTACTGACGTCTATGTATCAATCTGCCCTGCACTTTACAATCAACTTGACCTCCGCTTGGCGAATCCATCCTGGACAGACACTAGTCTGTGGGACATCCTGGGCAGACACTAGTCTGTGGGACATCCTGGACAGACACTAGTCTGTGGGACATCCTGGGCAGACACTAGTCTGTGGAACATCCTGGGCAGATGCTAGTCTGTTGGACATCCTGGGCAGACACTAGCCTGTGGGACATCCTGGGCAGACACTAGTCTGTGGGACATCCTGGGCAGACACTAGTCTGTGGGACATCCTGGGCAGACACTAGTCTGTGGGACATCCTGGACAGACACTAGTCTGTGGGACATCCTGGGCAGACACTAGTCTGTGGGACATTCTAGGCAGACACTAGTTTGTGGGACATCCTGGGCAGATACTAGTCTGTGGAACATCCTGGACAGACACTAGTCTGTGGAACATCCTGGGCAGATGCTAGTCTGTTGGACATCCTGGGTAGACACTAGTCCGTGGAACATCCTGGGTAGACACTAGTCTGTGGGACATCCTGGGCAGACGCTAGTCTGTTGGACATTCTGGGCAGACACTAGTCTGTGGGACATCCTGGGCAGACACAAGTATGTGGGATATTCTAGGCAGACACTAGTTTGTGGGACATCCTGGGCAGATACTAGTCTGTGGAACATCCTGGGCAGACACTAGTCTGTGGAACATCCTGGGCAGACACTAGACTGTGGGACATCCTGGGCAGATGCTAGTCTGTTGGACATTCTGGGCAGACACTAGCCTGTGGGACATCCTGGACAGACACTAGTCTGTGGGACATCCTGGACAGACACTAGTTTGTGGGACATCCTGGGCAGACACTAGTCTGTGGGACACCCTGTGCAGACACTAGTCTATGGGACATCTTGGACAGACACTAGTCTGTGGGACATCCTGGGCAGACACTAGTCTGTGGGACATCCTGGGCAGGCGCTAGTCTGTTTGATATCCTGGACAGACAATAGTCTGTGGGACATCCTGGACAGACGCTAGTCTGTGGGACATCCTGGACAGACACTAGTCTGTGGGACATCCTGGGCAGACACTAGTTTGTGGGACATCCTGGACAGACACTAGTCTGTGGGACACCCTGTGCAGACACTAGTCTGTTTGATATCATGGACAGACAATAGTCTGTGGGACATCCTGGACAGACACTAGTCTGTGGGACATCCTGGGCAGACGCTAGTCTGTGGGACATCCTGGACAGACACTTGTCTGTCTATCGAAGGAGGGGCGGCCAAGGTCTCAGCTGTAATGAAGGCTGCCGACGACGAGACTGTCAGAGAGAGAGACCGCTATTCCGTACGGTTGTGATAAACACCGAGCACACAGGTCTTGCACTCAGAGCTCGAAGAGGTCACCAGCATTTTCTGAATGAATGTGTTGTTGCTGGCCGAAAGTGAAGAATGTTATATACAGTCCCCAAATACTTCAGGTTAGATGGATAGTTAGTTACTTAGTTAGTTATTTAGTTAGTTGGTTGGTTGTTTCGTTGGTTGGTTGATTTGTTACTTAGTTGGTTTGTAGGTATGTTTGTTGGTTGGTTAGATAACAGATCATCCATATTGCACGTCGAACTATCATTTCATAAGTACTCAGATCCCCTCATTAGTATACTTCTCTTGCAGACACATATTGACTATTGCACCACAATCTGGGATGGGTGTTTCAATTTAATTACCAAGCGAATTTTCTCACTCCAGAAACGAGCCATAGACTTCATTAAATGTAAACGCATAACACGTGAAACTAATATTTTTAACCTATATAAATGTCTCCATCTACGACACAATAATGCATGTACTTTTACATTACGTTACAATCAATCGCAGCATTTATTGACTGCTCATGATTTATTTATTCAATTCTACGTTTAATAGTTTGCAATTTCTTTCTGAAGGAAAAGTCAAGATTTAATACCAGCTGTTCGCTAAAAATACACTTCATCTTTAACAAGATCAAATAAATCTGTACAATATCTCAAAGTGCCGTCAATCTAAATTACCTTTGACCGTTGTTTAAATATACTGCAAGACACAGAAACGCCTAACCATACTACATTTTCCTAAGCCTAGGACAGACAAAATATACCAAATATGTCTATCATACTCTGCAATACAGCTGTTGTACTATCTTTCACATCAAATCAAAGACACATCGAATGTATATACATACAATCGCAAACTATACGAATAATATGTAACTAAACAGGTGAGAATTCGCATACACAGCTATAAATAACGTAACAGAACTGTGGAAAATTGTATGATACAACTATACCTATTGTATATATCAGGACATAATTCTCCTATACAACTGTACGTATTGTATCTATCAACCCAGAATTCTCCTATACAACAATACATAATATTACGAAACAAACATGAATTATCCTATGCAAGGTAACCAACATGAAATCTCCTATACAAGTAAATATAATGTAAGGCAACAAACATGAACTCTCCCCTACAACTATACGTGTCGCATACCTCGGGTTCTTCATGATGTTTCCCCAGACGCACAGAACGATGTCGTCGATGCTCTCCGAGTACTCCAGGTTGCCCGTCTCCTTGTGGGCCAGGCTCGTGGCCTCACACATCACGTTCAGTGTGGCCATGTCCAGCTTGGACTTGATGAGACTCCGCAGCTTGTCAATCGTCTGTCGTGCCAGGAAAGTAATTAAATTAGGGTTAGCTATGGTGATTACATGATGTGTTCAAATCAAAACCTACAATTTTGCAATCATCATCGGAAGCTTGCCAGCTGGCGTAAGCATTCATGGCTCTCCACAGATCTTGGTCTTTGGTGTTCTGGATCAACTCTGCTGATGATATTCCTCTACGCCACAGTCTCAATCCGTCCAGAATCATTTCTCTTGGTCTGCCTCTGTATCTCTTCTCTTTGATCGATCCAGTTGTCACGATGTTCTCCAATGCCTCTCTTCTCATCACATGACCAAAGAAAGTTGTTTGTCTCATTCTTATTGTTGTATATTTAATATTATAGTTTCATTAGTCTCTTTCAGGCAATCGTTGTTAGTTACTCTGGCAGTCCATGGAATTCTCAACATTCGTCTCTGGTACCACATCTCTGTTGCTTCCAAGTTCTTCCTAATTTGTTGATTTACATTCCAAGATTCACAGCCATACAGAAAAACATCACATCTTCTATATAACATTTCAGCACTCGCTTTCTTACATTCAATGATAGTGACTTATTGCATAAGATACTCTTCATTTTCTGAAATGCAGCTTTTGCTTGCCCTATTCTGCTCTTAATCTCTGCTCTGCATCATCCATTCCATGTTATAATTGCCCCTAGGTATTTAAAATTATCCACTTGGTAAAGAAATTTCCCTTCTATTTCCATTTTAGAGTTTGGTATCACTTGTTTTCTTTGACATCACCATTGTTACTGTTTTCCTGATATTCAAGTAGAGTCCCTTTATGGCACTCTAAACAGATAACATTTGTAATCCATCCATCATGTGCCATGCCTGTAAGAGTGGGTGGTCATGATTCGCAATTTCACTCGATCACCAGAGTCGTGGATCAGCTCAATGTTCTTGTCTCGAACTGACTGTCATCTGTAGCCACCTGGTAATCCATCTTCATGATCATCCGAAATAGATACTGTTTGTAATTACAGATTGATCACGGACTGGTTGCAAACTAACTTTGTAAGTTCCTATCGGTCCTAAAGAATGCACAAATCCTTTGTAGTGTATTTAGGTTTTACTGTTAATGTTTCTACACTTGATCCTAACTAGTGTTCATATAGGTTCAAGTATATGTCATATGTAATATTACACTGGAATCTAGTACACGATGTGACTTATCCGTTAATGTTCTCGTTCCTTACAAAATGTTTGTCTGATGTGTGATATATCAACAATCATCACCCATCCTATGTGAACCATACCACGCAGGAGTCGTTATATTGGCTGGATCTTCTGGGCCATGCCATGGTGAACCCTTCTGAGTATGAGTCCAGCGTAAACATATACCATCTTTCTTCTCGGACGTTATTCCTTTTCCGTAAGAATCATTTTAGAGTCCAACTGGTGTTTATCCAATTGGAGTGCACTTCTTCAAAACCAGTGTTGACTTTCCTAGTAACTGGTGGGGAACCTGTGGGAAAACCAACACATCATGTGAGAGCACTAGTCACTGATCCTACCGGCTGGGCGTAAGCTTATTACCATGCTCTGTTATTTTACAGCTAACTACTCTGTTAGAGAGCCTTATAGCTTCTCACCTACGTCCGAATCAGGCTATGACAAGGAAAGACCAATAAACAGAGTGCAACCTCAGTATTCTATTCACCCTAGCAGAGCCAATATCACTTCACTACTCTAACTAGTTTTCACCATGCCACCGCATTAATTAATTAGGACTAATTACATAGTATACTACCTTAGGCAACACTGCAGTCTAACAAATCACATCTACAAATTGCCATGACAGGCACGTGAACCATTAAATCCACTAATAAGCACACGGTAGACATTATTCCAGTCAGAACTGCAGTGCCGAAGCACGTCCGCTAAAATCCAAGGTTTGAGTTCAACTGTCCTCTCCAATCATGGTTTTCTGGCAAACCCCTAAAATTGGTCACGTGACATGATTGATGTCCTGCAGGTGTTATTTGGGCATATCATCAATTGTCAAGAATCCATTTTCCCTGGCTTAGTCACTGTCAGAGTTGTCATCACTTGTTTTGACATCTCCAACAAGCTAGCGAGTTACTGTATGATTCCAACAACAGTTTTCCATAACAAGCTGCCAATAGGCGTGATGTCCGGAAACTCCAAATTGACAGACGGACTGTTTTCTTCCGAGCTGAGTACTTCCGCTTTCAATCCAACCAGTTTATGAACTGTCAAAGTGGTGTATTGATTCACCTCACTCACTCCCCCTACACATCTGCAGCTGTTAACTTTGTCTGACCTGTGATGGTTGACATCTGATTGTAACCAGGATCTGACGGGTTCTATCTGTATTCGAATGTTGCTAAACTGTCAAAGCGATGCCGGGATTCATCTCACTTCCGAATGTTCCTATTATTGCTGACCAGATGAACACGTGCAGCCACAACTATGAATGTTTTCTCTGTATTAGTTGAAACAATTGTCGCTTTGCAGATAGTCCGTTTAATCAGAAATCCTCTTATAGTAATCAGCTGGTCAAACGCGGTGTTTTATTTTGTGACACTAGGAGGGAATTTTAAGGTTTCTGGGGGGGGGGGGGGGGATTAATATTATTTCAAGATCGCGTTAATACAAGAACCGATTACTTTATATTGTTTTTCCCTTAATATTTTACGGTTCTGTGCGTCTCACCATTCAGCAATTCATTTTATAACGTAAGTAGACCCACAAATCACGTTTTATGAAGACGTCTAGACTTGTTCTAGTATGTGTTATTAAATTTAGCTTCCATTATTACGTATACCATGTAGGGGCGGGAGGGGGGGGGGGTTAGAAAGGGAATACGGAAGGGGGGGGGGGTGACGTTTTGAAAATATTGTGAAGGGGGGCACGGGCCAAAAAAGGTTGAGAACCACTGCACAAGAAGTAGAAGTACGAGTATGGACTATGCTTGAGTTCAAAGCGAACGAAAAAAAATATGGGGAATATCCACTGTAGAAGTTGAATATAAAAACTAGTCTTATGTGGGAAGTAAACTCGACAAGAGAGGCAGATGGAAACAGAGAAAGGTGTATGTGAAACATTGTTCACTCTGATACGACATGAAGAATTTAGGGAATGGTGTTGCCTTCGTTTCTATCCCAGTAGAGATGCAACACTTACATGTCAATCGTTATTATCACGATGTCTTCAAACGTGAGTGCAAACCATGGATGCTGAATGACTACCATCACCGAGGAGACCGCTGTGTCTCTCTTTGAGTCTCCAAGCCTGTAAGGAATACGATTCTTGCAAGGCTTCTTCACAGTACAAACCGCAAACGTTGGCAAGTGAGGAGAAATCACATCATCCGAAGAGTATTTGTCATTTAACTGATTCAGTTCCAAACAAAAAAGTAGGTTTGAACCAAACACGGTACCTAATCAAATGAACAATTATTATAATGTGCATTTCCGTTCATTGAGCATTAACCTTGTCTGTCTAAGATACCACACACACAAAAAAAAACAACAACAAACAAACAAATAACACGATGTCTCTAGTGTAGCAATATATCGCCCTTCTGTCGAAATGGTGGCCACACCTTCTTACTTGCCTCTGACGACACGCTTGGTAGGTCATGGTGCTATGTTCTTTGCTTCCCGAGTAGGCCCAATATGGGGTCAATGGTTGGATTTTAAAGACAAGCAATATGATCGTCGACGGTTAGAGGGAATTCCAGGGATTGAATGGAAGATGTAAGAGATGTTTCTTCAAGATAAAACATCTAAAGAATGTACCGTGTGGTATTGGTGATCATGCCTGTCCACAGCCTTCTGTCTCGAGTACTGCCAATCTTCTTACAGTCCATGTCGTGTAGAGTTGTTGATAATGTCTGCCCACAACCTACTGTATCTTGTGCTATCAATCCTCTTATAGTCCATGTCGTGTGGTGTTAGTGACCATGACTGTTCGTAGCCTTCTGTTTCGTGTCCCGTCCCTCATTTCTGAAACTAATGTTCCTTCATGCTATGTTGTCAAACTGTCAAGCATCTTCTCCCTTGGCCTCCCTCTGTCTCCACCTCCCTCCCCACCCCCACCCGACAAATTTGGTCATTGTGACGATATACTCCTCATCCCGCTTCTCGTGACATGCCAAAAGATCGTGGACTGTCCTCTTCTGATGCGAGTAACCAATTTTCTTTGTGAGTTAACTTCTTTCAAGACAGTTTCATTGTTCATTCTATCTGTCACCAATGTTCTCTTTATTCTTCTATAAAACTACATCTCCGCAGCTTCAACATAATTCCTCACATATTATATTGATTATATATATTGATTAGCTTTCGTACATCGGGGTTCCTTCAATATAGCTCTTGAGTCGAGTTGAGTCAAAACCCGACATCACAGCAATCCAGAGCCATTTCCACACACGCCCCGTCCTCATCTTCAACAACCAGCGAAGAATCCTAGTTCTTCTTCTTCTTCGTTCATCCGGAGTTTTTTTTCGGACGTGATTGCGTTGTGCCTGTCCACAGCAGAGCTGCGTTCTTGCGCCGTTAGGCCGACACATCCGACTTCTGCGGGCATTTGTTGACCGGGTTAACCTTCCCGGGGGTTTCTTAGGACGTTTGGCTCTCACTGTTGTGGTGTTATCCCCCATCCCAGCTGGCCCATATAGAACAGCCAAAGACATCCTGGTCAGCCCTCAAGGGAAGGCAGGGGCAGACCATGGGCATTCCCCGCCATCCAAGGAGGCTTCCATACTTGCAGAGCCAACACACAGCGCTCTGGTACTGGGCTCACCCAAGGAATCGTCACGTCCTGCACATGGCTGCTTAGCCTCACTTCCGTATATTGGGCCTTCCATTCACCATAGGCTGTTCTTCCGGAAACCAGAAGTATGCAGTCTGCAGATGACATCCACACAGTGAGCTTTCGATTCGGACTTTCCACATAATGGCTTTGCTATCCAAGCAATATTCCATTTCGTGCCACTAGGACACTTTTTCCACCTTTTATGAAGCCCACACAGTGAGCTTTTGGTTCGGACTTTCCACGTAATGGATTTGCTATCCAAGCAATATTCCATTTCATGCCTCTGGGGCGCTTTTGTAACCGACATACCTGTGGTATGAAGTGCGGCAGTCTAAATACTTCTTCATGCACCTTTAAATGTCAACCTGAATGTAGTTAAAGTAAGCTGCAGTCAACTTGAGCTTGTTGATATCTCCATAGAGCTTGTCCTCAAATGAAGCAGGTGTGGGCCAAAATATCTTTCTCTGTTCTGCTTATATTGGACACTCCTGCAGCAAATGTTTAGCTGTCATTTTACCAGTTCCACAATTGCATTCATCGGTATCTCCTATCTTTAGTTTATTGAACAAGTGGTATTTCAGCCTGTTATGTCCTGTGCGGAGTCTGAAGATTGCTACTTGTTCTCTTCGGTCGAGTTTGTAATATGCATCATCCTTCTGGTGACCTGGATGCTCTGATTCCCATTTGGTTCTATAAGTGCTTTTTATCAACCTCTTTGCCTCGTTATAGGTTATGTCTATGTCAGGCTGTGGTAGTCGTCCGCCCTCTTTTGCCAGTCTGTCAGCCTCTTCATTTCCAGGTATACTGCAATGTGATGGTATCCACTGTATTACAACTTTTTTGGATTTCTGGCATAGACCATGGAGTGCTGCTCTTAGGTCAGCTATTTCTGTGCTGTAATTGCTCTTCAGTATTGAGACAGCTGACTTTGCATCTGTAAAGATAGCTATTTGCGTCTCTTTATTTTCCTCCATCAAGAGCATTTCTGCTGCAGTTTTCAGAGCCTCTACCTCCGCTTTGAAGTTACTTGAAAACTTTCCAGTTGCCACTGAATGTGTTTTTTTCACTCCATTTTTTAAATTTAGGAGAATTCCTCCTCCTCCATTCTCTACTGAATTTTTGGCTGATCCATCTGTATATGCATGGGTCCAATTGCTGCTTGGGTAATGTTCTTTTATGTAGTTTAGGGTTATTTCTCTTCTTTCGGTTTCATGCTGAGTGTTCTTTTTCTCAATACCAGGAATGTTTTCTATCATCTCAGGCAGTAGCTGCCGTCTCCAAGCTGGGAACTTGTCTGCATTGTAAATGGGTTTGACTGTTGATATGTTAAGTATGGGATCTGCCCTAATCTTTCGTTTTGCAGTTTCTACAAAGTTGCTACGCTTCAGTCTTCCCTTTCCAAAACCACTAAACCTTTTATACATAGGGTGGTCTGTCAATCTTCTAAATTTTTCAGCTTGTTGCTGGGCTCTGCTATCTCTTCTATCCTGCATTGGTTGTAAACAAGTGATCTTTTCTAGTTCATTAATAGGCGTTGTCTTCAGGCTTCCAGTTATGATTCGCATTCCTTGATTTTGGACTCTGCTTATTTTGTTAAAGTTTGACTTAGCTGCTGTTGCCCAAGCTGCAATGCCATATTCCAGTACTGACCTCACCCGTCCAGTATATAACTTCTTGAGAACTTTCTCATCTGCTCCCCACGTTGTACCAGCAAGCTTTTTCATGATTGCCATTCTTTGCCTTGCTCTTGTTCGATTTTTCTCAACCTGTGTCTTCCATGTCAGGCGACGATCAAAGGTGACTCCTAGATAGTTTGGATTTTCTTCATGGCGCAATATTTTTCCATTCAATACCAGCTTAGGTTGCTGAGTTTTAGTTGAGAGGGAGAATACTGTGCATGTTGTTTTCTCCTCACTTATCTTCACTAACCATGATTTTGACCAGTCCTCTAGCGCTAATAGGGCTTGCTGTATTCTGCTGTTAGCTGTACTAATATATTCTTCAGATGTCCATATGGCTAGGTCATCTGCAAAGGATGATGTGTGTACTCTGGCTGGAAAATTTTCCGTGATGTCATTTATATATGCTAGGAATAATGTTGGTGAAAGAACTCCTCCTTGGGGGACACCTTGCTCCAACAGCATCATTTTGCTGGTTTGTCCTTGTACTTTTGTCCTGGCAGTTCTGTTCTCAAGGTAGTGGCTGATCCATTTGTACATTTTCCCACAAACATGCATTTTTTGCAGTTTTACTTTCAGTCCTTCCTTCCATACTTTATCAAATGCTTTTTCTAAATCTATCCAGACCGCTAGTGTGTGCTTTTTCTCTTGGAAGGCATCCTCTATTTCCTGAGCTATATAGGTTATTTGATCTTCAGTGGACCTGTACTTTCTGAATCCTGCTTGGTGAGGTGTTAAGAGTTGGTTTTCTTCCAGATGCCATGTTAGCCTGCCATTGATAATGCGTTCCATTAATTTTCCTACACAGCTAAGAAGACTGATAGGTCGATAGCCATTTGGTTCTTCCAGGTCTTTTCCTTTCTTTGGGACTGGTATTAGTATAGCTTCCTTCCATGCCTGTGGGACTATTCCCCTCTTCCAGCTGTAATTTAGGACTGCTAGTAGTTTCTTTTTTGCCTTAGTGCCTAGTCCTATTAGCATTTCATTTGTGATTCCATCCTTTCCTGGTGATGTCTTCTTTTTTAGGGTATTCATTGCCTGTTCCATTTCTTCCATTGTTAGATTTGCCATCATATATTCTGCTGCTGTCTCTTTATATCTATGATGTATCTGTTTATCTTTGATTGCTTTATTCTGTTCGGCTGTAATATCAATGTGGTTTGCACTGGCATAGTGTTCCATTAGTGCATTTGCAACCTTTTTTCCTGTAAGCAAGGCATTTCCTTGTTTAATTGTTATTTGTTTGTTTCTAGGTCCTTCATTGTTCATGGCTTTCACTAGTTTCCATAGTTTGTTTCCATCCCTGTCAAAATTCAGGTTTTCTGTTTTTTTCCTCCAACAATCTCTTGTTGTTTGATTTACTGTTCTTTTATATTTTGCTGAGATGGCTTTGAGAGAGATGTTCGCTTCAGTTGTTTGTTCTCTCTCTGCGGTCTTCCTAGCATCTTCAACTTTGTCCTCCAAAATTTGTAGTTCCTCAGTCCAGTATGGTTTGTAATTTGTCCTCGCTCCTCTTGGAATAGACTCAGTGGCCGCCTGTGTTATTGCTCTGTTTAGACTTTCCACCATTTGCTTCATGTTGCCATATCGTGTATTTATGTTTTCACAATATTTGTCTGTTAGTATGGAAAATCTGTCCCAATCTGCTCGTTTGTAATTCCAGCGAGGCAAAGGCTTTTGCTCCTGTGGAACATACTCCATATTTATTACAAGCTTGATTGGTCTGTGGTCACTACCTGCTAATTGGTCAAGCACATGGCGATCGATTTTGTGGAGGATGTCTCCTGTGCAGAAAGCTAAGTCTGGAGTAGAAGTGGTAATCCATCTTCTGGAGTAGAAGCTCGGTGTGTCATCCGCTTTGTTGAGTAGATGGAGATTTGAGTCTATTTCCCAGTCCTCCACTTCATCTCCTCTTTTGTCAGTATCTGGGTATCCCCATCTTTCTGAGCGGCTATTAAAGTCTCCGACAACAATGCAATTTGTGTCAGTTATTTCCATGTTTGAGAGTGTAAGATCCTTATCTGCCGGGCTATACAGATTGTAAATTCTTATTTTCATGTCCTTTATCATTATATCAACACCTATAATTTCCGTTTGGTTGTCAGAGATCACAGATACTTCGCTGCAAGGTATTGTATTTCGTGTAAGTATTACAACTCCTCCTTTGTGTCCTTCGCGGTCAAAACGTGTGGCCAGATATCCCTCGACTGAAAATGTGCGATTGGCGTTGAGGTGTGTCTCTTGAATGCATGCCACATCTATTCTATCTTTATGAAGACGCTGTGTTAGGGAGGCTTTCTTGTTATAAACTCCTTCGGCATTCCATTGTAGTATGTTGAGAGTCCGGGGTGTTTGGTCAATAGCTCTTAACCTACTCCTCTGTGCCTTGACTCCACAGCACAGGGGAAGGTGACCACCAGTAGTCATGGGTGGACCCCCTCGAGGCAGGGGGCCCGGCACTATCACCGCCTGATGGGACTTCACGGGATTAGCACCATAACGATTAATTTTCATCTGTGGCATCATGAAATGATAAAGTTACATTGCACTTCTTTGTCAAGCCTGTGGCTCAGTACATCCGATTTCGACAAGCATTTTTCGGGATGCTTTCCCTAGCCTTTGACTGTCCCCAGTCTACCTACAAGGCAGCAGGTTTGTGCGTCACTTCGTCTGGTCCCTCTCCCTTGACCTGTCCGACATGGGTGACCCTACCAGTAGCTGTGCTACCGTCGGCATAGCTCTTGGGGTCATTGGAACGCTCAAGCCCCTCTACATCGTCAAGGTGGACGCACGGCAGAGGGGGAATCCTAGTTCAGTTGGTACCAGTTGCAGTCTGACTATTTGTCCATCTGGCCTTTCCTCGGAGAACTGAGGGTCGACCAGATCCCCTGGCCACTCCCTGCCGCACCAATCTCCTCAGGCAATGATGGAGTATCTGCTCTTCCACACTGCACACTATCACAAACTTCCCTGACAACATCTGCCTTATCGTGCAGCAATACCCTACCCAGAGAAACAAACCCAGCCTATATGTCCGCCTGCTCGTTTCCCAACACACCAGCATGCCCTCGGGAAAAGATCCAACGGATGCTCCACATCTTTAATTTTGTTTTATTTGAAGCATGCCACTCTGCACGAAGCATACATGTTTTCACCTTACTCAGCATACTCTGTGCGTCCTTTACAATCACGACATGTCCGTACAATTTATCCTCCAGCCAGCGGAGCGCTGCAGTGACTGCCTCCACCTCCATTCTCAGACTAGATGTGGGGGTACCACATGCCAGGCTCTCCTGCACTACACACTGTCCGCTGCTATTCGCTATGAACCTCGGGCACTTCTTTTGCCTCGTAGCACAGATATATCAGTGCAGAGGAATACATCACCTAGCCGCGAATTATTCTGTATCAACTGTTGCATCTCCCATTCAGCGCTGCCTGCTGGCCAATTCCTACAAAACTCGACAATGCCATGTGGTCAAGTCATTCAGATATTTACTTTCCTGCCTTCTCCCTGTTCTTCTCCTTTCAATTTGCCAGTTGTCACCAAGTTCTCTAGTTTATGTCTTCCCATAAAGTGCACCGGTCATACAGCCGGTCTCTGTGGCTAAGGGCTTGCGAACGCGGTTTGTGAGCCCGTATACCCGGGTTCGAAACACGGCGGTGCTGGTTTTTTCGGAAAAAGGTATAGAGGCCGGTCGTTCAGAAAGCAATGGCAAACTACTGAACGTACCATTTGCCCAGGAATCACGAAAAGCGAAAATGCTGGGGTTGACTGCTACGTCCTGTGAAGGATATGCAACTTAATTTTTTATATAAAGTGCACACAAAAACCTTGACAGCCTACGACTAATTTCTCTAATCAGTTTACGGTTTTAATGTCCTTCTTGTAGTACTTGCTCATCAGTTTGTCCGTCTGTCCATGGTATTCTTTGTATTTTCCTCAGCAACTACGTTTCCACTGCCATTATATGTTTTTCAGCTTGTCTCCTCATTGTCCACGTTTCGCATCCATACAAAAGTATAGGTTCTATGTAGCACTTCAACACTCTTTTTCTCGTTGCAGTTGACATCTTCTTATTGGTCAGTATGTTTTTCATCCTGCAAAAGGCTACCTTTGCCATAGTGATTCTTGTTCTAATCTCTTAAAGGCACCTTCCATCAGATGTTATGACGGTTCCAAGATAGTTGTTCATTCATTCATTCATTCATTCATTCATTCATTCATTCATTCATTCATTCATTCATTCATTCAATAACATGTCCTTTGCAGAACCTCGCTCACATAACAACCCTCCGGAAAAGTTCTCGATCACAAGCAAGATGTCCCGCCTCCGATACACCCATCTGGAGATCATCCGCCACATCCTGCACCTATCTTTTCTTTGGCCGTCCTCTTCCGTTCTTCCCAGGCATATACCCTTCCATTATTGTTCTCTCCAAATTTTCATGACGTTTCAAGTGACCAAAATATATTAATTTTCTTTGTTTTATCGATCGTCTTTAATGGCCAACTCTTTTCAATATTCAGCTCTTGAAGTATGGATGTATTTGTTTTTTTCTTTACCCAAGATATTCTTAGAACCCGTCGATAACATTTATGTTCAGCTTGTTTAGTAAGTGTCCATGTCTCACAGGCGCATGTTGCAATGGGAAATATGCATGCTCTTAAAAATCTAATT
Source organism: Cepaea hortensis (assembly GCA_963921405.1). Lineage (NCBI taxonomy): Eukaryota > Metazoa > Mollusca > Gastropoda > Stylommatophora > Helicidae > Cepaea > Cepaea hortensis. The sequence continues at coordinate 18,160,187 of OY992892.1, forward strand.
TGTGTAGTTCTATCTGTCCCACTCCATAATTTATTAAGTTGCTTTAGTCTTTGAAGAGCAATTTATAGTCGACGTTTAATTTCTTTCATTGTGTCACCATTGTTGGTAATCAATACCTCAAGATATTCGAAATTTTCCACCACCTTCAAACTTTCCTCATTGAAATATATTTTTTTCTCCATAGTAATTTTATCTGTATGCATTATCTTTGTATTTGCTATGTTAAGATATAAGTTGTGATTTTCACTATTTCTTTGGGGATGAGGTTATTAAGTTGTCTATAGCAGTCTGTGCTGTGGATAGTAATACTGTATCATCAGCATATCGAATCTCTGGTATTTCATGACCGCCGATATTTAGGGTATCATATTGCTCCCTGGTTATAACATCTCTGACATTTCTCATTATATTTTCGGTGTACAGGTTAAACAAATAGGATGACAGCACACAATCTTGACGGACTCCTTGCTTGATGTCAAACCAATCTGATGTCTCGCCATCTATTCTAACCGCTGCTTGTTGGTCTAGATAGAGCATTTTTATGAGTTGTACTACATGTGATGGAATATTCCTCATGATTTCCCAAAGTTTCTGACGTTGTACACATCCTTTGAGTAATCCACAAAACAGGAGAATATGTGTACATTAAATTCTCTGCACTTCTCTATTATTAAACGCATATTGAGTATGTGATCTCTTGTTCTCCCCCGATGGTGTTTCCACCTTGTCGTGGTGGGGGAGCTTGAGTTTCTCAATGACCCTGAGAGCTATGCCGGCGGTAGCGTAGCTACCAGCAGGGCCTCCCAAGCCGGACAGGTCAAAGGGTAGAGAACAGACAAAGAGAAACACCCTGGTCCTCCAGGTTGGGGGTTGAAGCGTGGGGTTAACATCCCCACCTTTGTAAAAATCTTTCTTTGTTACGAAACAAGTACATGAGCCTCGATATCGGACTGACTTATCTGGACATCGACCTTGGAACGTTAAAGGACTTGTGAGATTTGGAACATGGAATGTACGGACACTATATCGAGCTGGAGCGGCCGAAGAACTAACCCGGGAGCTGGTTGAATATCAAATGGATATAACAGCAATTCAAGAAATAAGGAGGCCAGAAGAGGGTACTTTAGAGCAAAATGGAATGATTATAATATATGGAGGAAACACCCAAAATAAACATGAATCTGGAACAGGATTTGTCATCAAAAAAGAGTTATGGGGGAACGTTTTAATCTTTAAAGCTTTTAATGACAGGATTAGTAAATTACGAATAAAAGGTAAATGGAAAAGTATAACGATGATTAATGTACATGCACCTACTGAAGAGAAAGAAGATGATATTAAAGAAGACTTTTATAATGATCTGGAAGATGTCATAGAAAAAACCCCCAAACAGGACATCCTGATTGTGCTGGGAGACTTCAATGCAAAAATAGGTAGAGAGCAAACTAATAAAAAAGTGGCCGGTATGGAAAGCCTACATACAACTTCAAATGATAATGGATGGAGAATCATCAACCTGGCAGAAGCCAAAGGACTGCAGATTAGCAGTACCAGATTACAAAGAAAGGATATACACAAACAAACTTGGAAATCATGTGACAAGAGAACCTATAATCAAATAGATCACATTTTATTTAACAACAGAAATGCATCAAACATACAGCAAGTCAGAAGTTATAGAGGAGCTGAGTGCCACAGTGACCACTTCCTCGTTGGAGCAAAATTTAAAATAAAACTTAAGAGAGCTTTCTATACTAAATTACAAAGATTACACCCAACATATAACAGAGAAAAACTACAAGACATTACAGTCAAAGAGAAATTTACAGATGAAGTAAAATGTAAACTTGAAACTCTGCAAAACCCTTTGGAGGAAAGCTTTGACCAAACTTGGTTGAACATCAAGAATACAATTCAATCTACCGCAGAAGAATGTCTCGGTGTGTTAACCTCGCATAGAAAGAACAGATGGTTCAATCAAAAATGTGAAGAAGCAGTCATTAGGAAGAAGAATGCCAGACACGTATGGTTAAATGACATCAATAACATCCAAAAGGAAGGGCATTATAGAAATGAATGTAAAGAGGCTACAAAAATAGTCAGACAGCAGAAGCGAGAATATATGAGTAATATAATCAAAGATATGGAAACTAATCACCAGAAACATTAATCCAGAAAATTTTTTAAAGAACTGAAGTCAATGAAACGAGGGCACCAACAAAACACATATGGTTTAAAAGACAAAAATGGGAATATGATAAATACCAATGAGGAAATGTGCAACACATGGAAAGAATATTTTATTGAATTACTAAATTGTGAAGCTCCAAGTCACATTTTCCCACAGGAAGAGGTTCTAACATGCGAACCACAAATTGAAGAACCTACATTTGAAGAAATCCTATATGTAATCACACGACTTAAAAACAATAAGGCAACTGGGACTGATGGAATTGCTGCTGAATTTATAAAGGCAGGTGGCCATGCATTACATCTAAAGCTATACGAACTAATAATAAAGACCTGGAGGACAGAAGAATTACCCCATGACTGGAAGGAGTCATTATTGATACCTATCTTTAAGAAAGGGGTCAAGTTCCAATGTGAAAATTATAGAGGAATAGCACTACTGTCCACAAGCTATAAGATACTATCCGCAGTATTACTAAATAGACTAAAACCATATTCAGAAGACATATTAGGTGACTACCAGGCGGGTTTTAGACAAAACAGATCAACAATAGATCAGATATTTATCTTACGACAAATAGCCGAGAAACATTGGGAATATAAAAGAGATCTCCATAACATTTTTGTGGATTTTAAAAAGGCTTATGATAGTGTCCATAGGAATAGTCTATGGAATGCTATACAGGAATTTGGAATACCAAGGAAGTTAATCAACATGACCAGACTATGCATGGAAGATACTTATAATATAGTAACATATAAAGGCAGGAAATCAGACCCCTTCCAAATAACATCTGGCTTGAAACAGGGTGATGCACTATCGCCGCTACTCTTCAATCTGGCTCTAGAGAAAGTTGTAAGGAAGGTAAAGGAGGAATGTGATATTGGAAGAACATCCAAGCTGCTTGGTTATGCAGATGATATAGATATTATAGGGCAAAGTGAACAAAAGACATTGGAAATATTGACTCACTTAAAGGAAAAAGCCCAACAGATGGGGCTGGTTATCAACCAAGATAAGACAGAATATATGGTAATTTCAAGAGACGGAATGGCTAAAAACTCTGGCCACATACAAATAGATAATATGACCATTAAAAGAACGGAAACATACAAATACCTGGGTACAATCTTCAACTGCTCCAACATCATAAGGGAAGAAATACAAACTAGAATCAACTCTGGAAATAAGATATACTATGCACTACAACATCTACTGAAATCAAAGGCGCTATCTCGTAACACCAAAATCACAATATACAAAACACTGATCAGACCAGTTGTGCTGTATGGCTCTGAAACCTGGAGTACAACGAAAAGAGACGAAGCCTTGTTACAAACCTTTGAGAACAAAATTTTAAGACGCATCTTTGGACCCATTAGGGATACACATAGTGGAGAGTGGAAAAGTAGAAGTAACAAAGACATTTATGATCTGTTTAAGTCCCCGCTAATCACTGGTATCATGAAGGCTAATAGACTACAATGGCTGGGGCATATAGAAAGAATGGAAGATAATAGGGAAACAAAACTCGCTTACACTCAGGAAATAAATGACCGCAGACCCCGAGGTAGACCAAGAAGGCGGTGGAGAGATAATACATGTACAGACCTACAAGCACTTGGAATCAACGACTGGCAAGAGAAGGTCCACCAGAGAGACGAATGGAGACGGATTGTATTTGCAGCAAAGAACCTCAATGGCTCGGAATGCTGAAGAAGAAGAAGAAGAAGAAGAAGAAGAAGAAGAAGAAGAAGAAGAAGAAGAAGAAGAAGAAGAAGAAGAAGAAGAAGAAGAAGAAGAAGAAGAAGAAGAAGAAGAAGAAGAAGAAGAAAGAAAAAGAAGAAGAAGAAGAAGAAGAAGAAGAAGAAGAAGAAGAAGAAGAAGAAGAAGAAGAAGAAGAAGAAGAAGAAGAAGAAGAAGAAGAAGAAGAAGAAGAAGATCTCTTGTTCCTCTTCCTTGTCTAAATCCATTTTTTTTATTGCGGTCAACATCAGCATCTTTCAGCTGTATGTTGATTCCTAGGCTAGATTACGCCCATCAGCACGCCACGACTTTCTGAGCGACCGGCTCCATACTCTCATAAATCACTGGCTCGACTCGACCCTCTTCCAATTCTCATGCGCTCACGTCGACCACGAAAGTATTAGGGGTTACGGAGAAAGCTGGTAACATCTCGACCAGGGAGACCGGCATTAAATCCATATTGAACCACGTTAATCTCTTCTTCCATCTTCTTACGAAGTCTTCCCATTCTGATTGTTAGTAAAATTGTACCAATTCAAAAACTGAGAGAGAAGACAAGGAGAACTTTCAATCAGATGGCAGTTGGAACGATTAGCAGTATGACTCTTCTCTGGTTGTTGAACGAAGGAACGGAGGGCGTGTGGGAATGTCCTGAATGATGTGATGTCGGTTCTAGCTTGCTTGCTTTGTTTGTTGGCTTGAGCTCCAACGCGAAGTCCTGTATGTCGGATGAAGACATCCTGTTGTCCAGCATCAGTGTGATGTCATACAGGACCTGAGGTTTGCGTGAGTATCCGTTGTCCCATGTCTGGCTTATTGGTGTGCAGACTGGTGGTTCCTCGCCGTACAGGCAGACACTCTCCGACTTCGGAGGAATCGGCGATCCTACTGACTTTGGCCAGGACCCCGAAGGGACCTGTCGCCCAGGACGCTCGACGTCAATAGGTCTTGGCCAGTATGTAACCCGGCGCTGGTGCCTTGGAAAGACCTCTGCGCCCTATTATATAAAGACTTTGTGTGGTCAATGAAGCAAAATGTATCACGTACACTTGTGTAATTCCCGAAGCTGCAATGACGAGAAACCGCTGGGCACCAAACGGCGCCCTCTAGGCAACAGACGTCACTCATTGCCGGCTGTTTCCAAAGAAAACATGTTGATGTTCTACTAGCCTAAACTAAACGGAGCTAACACCTGAGACTCGTTTATTACAAGAGAAGATAGTTGGGTCTGTTGCATGCGGGATCCGGTTGGGGTGAGAGAGTTGCAGATTAACTTGTATAATGCGTGATGATATTTATAAATGTTTATGTTCCAGCTTTTATTTTAACCTTGGTTTTATTGTTAATGATTAAGCATTAATGTTTCAATATTTAAAAAAAATTGCTGGTTCCCTCTCATGAAGTAATTACTACTCATGGAGTCAAGATAAGTCTAAAGGGCATTCTGTAAAGTCGGGTTGTCAGTAATTCTAGCACATTAAATCACTTGTAAAGGCTTAGCTCTTCGGTTTCGTCAAAGGCGGGCTCCAAACAGTGTCAGTATGTCTTGCACACTTGTAGATTGCCGTCACGTTTTGCAGAACGAATCTGAGTCTGGCGACCGCTTATAGTAACCTTCGTATTTGCTTCTCTTGAGTTTGCAGACTGAGGAGTAGGTAAATGATGCCTACTTTTCTTAATCCCGCTATTTTGTTATAGCAATTCAGCACACGGAATCTCTTTAGTTGTGGAATGTATCACCACTGCTGCCGTTGTCTTCCCATTTTGTCATCATTGGAGATTGGAAGGTTCCAGGGGAATAAATGAGTTTCGACTTAACGTCGTAGCTGGCACTTATGAGAAGAGTTGTCTCCTTTCTTGAGGACTATGTTGAGGACTCTGTATCCTATTGTTTTCCATAATTTTTGGGTCTACTTGCTATCTAGACCTCCCATTATGTAGGTTTTTTTCCTCTCTAGGTACTCTTCTCCATTATAGCATGAGTTTGATTCCTTTCGGCTCCATGCTCTCTACAAAACTCTTTTTGTTATTCTCTCTAAAGGCCAACGTTATTCTCGCTTCTGCGCATTCCTCCGGTGCCCTTTTATAGACAGAAAATGAACAAACAATATACTTATATGTCATTATATAAATGTTCAGTGAAACACGCATACGCACACATGGAGAACGTTACATATACTCAAGTAAGGAAAGGGGGAGAGGATTTCCCCACCACGGTTACCTCTGTGAGTATAACTTTCCTCCCTGATGTGTGAGTTTGGGTTTTGTGGTGGTGTGGTGGTGTTTTGACTGGTGTAGCCTAGCTGTATGTTAGTCTGAAGTCTCGCGACTATCAAATCCATTGACTCTACAACACGATCAATCCCATGATTGTTTACAGGACAAACACCACGAACACCTTTCCCACAACACATAAAACCACGTATTTATGAGTTAACAACACATATATACTCTACGTCTCGTCTCGAATCATGTGACAGAATATTGATCTCCTTCTACGCAGAGTCACATATTTCTTATCTTCTTCTTCTTCTTCTTCTCATCAAACCACAGCACGGCCTTTCGTGAACGTAATCTCGGGTCACTCTGGCAGTCACCCGACTTACTCAGGCTGATGCTGCTTTTGCATACACTCTACAAATCCTGTAGACACATTTTCTCATGGAAAAATAACATCACACAGTTTCCCCCGGTCTATAACCAGAGGACACATGATTCACACAATACATATCTCCATATAGTAAAGATATACACGTATTCACTTAAAAGTCCGAGCAAAAGACTTCCCAATTCTAGAGAACCTGGTTCAGACATAGAATCCGAGTGAATGAAAGTTATGGATACCTGCTGAAGGGAGATGATAGTGGAAATAGATTTTCCCTATCTAGATTAACATAAGATCACGATAACAGTGTAAACATAGACTAGGCAGTGGTGACAGACACCTTACTGGCTGCAGGAACTGTGAGGCAGACTCTCGTTGTCAGAAGCAATTATGTAGTGATTACTTCATCAACATTTACATCCCCTACCTATATTCTCATTTATTATAAGATATAAGTAGTTAAGTTTTAAGAACTTATGTTCTTACCTCTCGCACGGAGAATACACAGTTACACTTTCCTTACATTATTGAATGGTTCGTTTCCCCAGACTACAAGTGAGGCGATCGGACTAGCCTGTAGTTTAAGTATGGCTGATCCTATGCTAATTTTTGGGCGGTCCTTATGGGGAAACAAAGTAAACAATACGTTACATGACGCTGGTTTCGCAGCACTGGCTGCGGTACACAGAATGCACGTGTCTAAAGCTGTTGCTAGAATATTGCTATCTCACAGACACTCACACATTGCTAGGCTGATGGGATTACATGGAGCCTTGGGGAAAGATGAGATAACCGAGGAGCGAAAAGATACACGAAGTTTATTTTCAAAGGAGTGACAATTGGGTTTACAAGCCCGCCGGTGGACGGATGGATGGGTAGATAGGTAGATGAGTGAATTGAGTGGACGGATGGATGGATAGGTAAATGGGTAGATTGCGTGGGCGGATGGGTAGGTAGATGGGTAGGTCGATTGGATGGATTGGTGGATAAGTAGGTTGAGTGGATGGATGGATGGATGGATAGGTAAAGTAGGTTGAGTGGATGGATGGATGGATAGATAGTTAGGCTGAGTGGATCGGTGGATAGGTAGACATGTAGGTTGACTAGGTGGATGGGTGGATAGGTAAATAGGTAGGTTTACTGGGTGGATGGGTGGATAGGTAAATAGGTAGGTTAAATGGATGGATGGAAAGGTAGGTTGAGTGATGGGTGGATAGGTAGATAGGCGGATTGCGGATGAAGGTAAGGATGGATGGAAGAATAGATGGATGGCTGGATGGATGGCTGGATAGATGGAAGAATAGACGGATGGCTGGATGGATGAAACAATGGACGGATAGCTTGATGGCTTGAAGAATAGACGGATGGCTGGATGGATGGAAGAATAGACGGATGGCTAGATGGAAGAATAGACGGATGGCTGGATGGATGGAAAAATAGACGGATGGCTAGATGGAAGAATAGACGGATGGCTGGATGGATGGAACTATAGACGGATGGCTTGATGGCTGGAAGAATAGACGGATGGCTGGATGGATGGAAGAATAGACGGATGGCTGGATGGATGGAACAATGGACGGATAGCTTGATGGCTTGAAGAATAGACGGATGGCTGGATGGATGGAAGAATAGACGGATGGCTAGATGGAAGAATAGACGGATGGCTGGATGGATGGAAAAATAGACGGATGGCTAGATGGATGGAAGAATAGACGGTTGGCTGGATGGATGGAAAAATAGACGGATGGCTAGATGGAAGAATAGACGGATGGCTGGATGGATGGAACTATAGACGGATGGCTTGATGGCTGGAAGAATAGACGGATGGCTGGATGGATGGAAGAATAGACAGATTGGTTGATGGATGGAAGCTATATGGATGGATGGGAGAATAAACGGATTGGTTGATGGATGGAAGAATAGATGAATGGATGGCTGGATAGATAAATTGATGTGTGATAGCACGAAGATGAGAGATGAGAGAGAGAAGTGGAGGAGAGAATAAGGAATTGAAAGACAAAGATTGTCCGTCTTCCGGTTGCAGAGATAACCACTGATTTGTGATTACCCTTGGTTTTATCTACCAACCTCACAAGTATACAGGTACGCAGGTCACGAATACAACACTATCCTAACCGACAAGCACAGTACAGGCACTAAGAAGAATAAGCTAACACTGAATCAAGTTTATTTGCTTCTCACAAGAAATTACAAAGTATACAAAGTATCGTGTGAAAACAATCCCAATTAATATGGGAAAGATGCTGTCAAATAACTAACTACTTGAGAATACCATTGACCGAACATAAGATCTAAGGAATGACCACTAAGCCACCAACTAGTCACATATCCATCAGGTGAATATAATAAGGAAGTACGCAAATCTGACAAGAAAGTACATGAATCTAATAAGGTTGCACACACACGGACTACCATATTAAATTGTCTTCTATTACTAAATGTCTTCCCACAAATTCCATTAAGTGACGTCACAGAGTAAGTCCCGCAAAAACATGTACCTGGCATAGTATATTTATTCCAGACAGCCGTCAATCAACTTGGGAGGTCGTTTCTGAGGTGTTTTTCTATTCCACTTGTGGTTCTGTGTTGTGGCAGTTGCGATGACCAGTGCCTTCGCTTACGTGCCTTGAATGGGGTTGCTCTTATTTCACTGTTTGCAAACAAAGATTGCTTTCATTCTGTTGCCACTTGGTTGTTCTTACTTTGCTTATCGACGTAAGTTCATTGTTCTTTGTTCAGGTTTTTTATCTCTTTACGATTGATGCAGTTGGATAAGTTAAGGGATATAACATTCACTCATCATCTTCATCATCGTTGTCGTCGTATTTTGCAGTGTCATGATTATTCGTTATCATCATTGTAATCTCTTAAACACCGGTCATCATCATCATGTGCCATGCCGGTAAGCGTGGGCGGTCGTGTTTTGCCATCTCACTCGATCACCAGAGTCGTAGATCAGCTTTGTGTTCTTGTCTCGGCCATGCAACGTAGCCAAGCCATGCAGGTATTTACGTTTCTGCCTTCTCCCTGTTCTCTTCCCCTCGATCTTGCCATTTGTCACCAAGTTCTCTCATTTATTTCTTCTCATAACGTGACCAACAAATTTCCCGGTCAGCTGGACTAAAATGTTGACTTCTCGTTCTTGATTTGGAAACCGAAATTGCGAGTACCACAGAAGACATAGTAGATTCGCATAATGGCGAGGTACACTGGTAATAGGGAAAGCTATTAGCTATTCTAGTACAGAAGAACAGATCGTGTGTATAGTGCAGAAGAAGAAGAAAATATGGTGTGTATAGTTTCAAAACATGCACTTTAAATTTGTTTGGTGGTGGTGTGCGAAGGTTCTCAACACTGCGTAGCCTCTTCGGGAGTTTGTTTGTTTGTTTGTTTTTGTTCGCTCGCTTTGAATTCAAGCGTAGTCCATACACTTCTGCACCATACACACGATCTGTCCTTCTGCACCATATACACGATTTGTTCTTCTGCACCATATACACGATTTGTTCTTCTGCACCATATACACGATTTGTTCTTCTGCACCATACACACGATCTGTCCTTCTGCACCATATACACGATTTGTTCTTCTGCACCATACACACGATCTGTCCTTCTGCACCATATACACGATTTGTTCTTCTGCACTATACACACGATCTGTCCTTCTGCACCATATACACGATTTGTTCTTCTGCACCATATACACGATTTGTTCTTCTGCACCATACACACGATCTGTCCTTCTGCACCATATACACGATTTGTTCTTCTGCACCATATACACGATTTGTTCTTCTGCACCATATACACGATTTGTTCTTCTGCACCATATACACGATTTGTTCTTCTGCACCATATACACGATTTGTTCTTCTGCACCATATACACGATTTGTTCTTCTGCACCATATACACGATTTGTTCTTCTGCACCATATACACGATTTGTTCTTCTGCACCATATACACGATTTGTTCTTCTGCACCATATACACGATTTGTTCTTCTGCACCATATACACGATTTGTTCTTCTGCACCATATACACGATTTGTTCTTCTGCACCATATACACGATTTGTTCTTCTGCACCATATACACGATTTGTTCTTCTGCACCATATACACGATTTGTTCTTCTGCACCATATACACGATTTGTTCTTCTGCACCATATACACGATTTGTTCTTCTGCACCATATACACGATTTGTTCTTCTGCACCATATACACGATTTGTTCTTCTGCACCATATACACGATTTGTTCTTCTGCACCATATACACGATTTGTTCTTCTGCACCATATACACGATTTGTTCTTCTGCACCATATACACGATTTGTTCTTCTGCACCATATACACGATTTGTTCTTCTGCACCATATACACGATTTGTTCTTCTGCACCATATACACGATTTGTTCTTCTGCACCATATACACGATTTGTTCTTCTGCACCATATACACGATTTGTTCTTCTGCACCATATACACGATTTGTTCTTCTGCACCATATACACGATTTGTTCTTCTGCACCATATACACGATTTGTTCTTCTGCACCATATACACGATTTGTTCTTCTGCACTATACACACGATCTGTCCTTCTGCACCATATACACGATTTGTTCTTCTGCACCATATACACGATTTGTTCTTCTGCACCATATACACGATTTGTTCTTCTGCACCATATACACGATTTGTTCTTCTGCACCATATACACGATTTGTTCTTCTGCACCATATACACGATTTGTTCTTCTGCACCATATACACGATTTGTTCTTCTGCACTATACACACGATCTGTCCTTCTGCACCATATACACGATTTGTTCTTCTGCACCATATACACGATTTGTTCTTCTGTACCATATACACGATTTGTTCTTCTGCACCATATACACGATTTGTTCTTCTGCACCATATACACGATTTGTTCTTCTGCACCATATACACGATTTGTTCTTCTGCACCATATACACGATTTGTTCTTCTGCACCATATACACGATTTGTTCTTCTGCACCATATACACGATTTGTTCTTCTGCACCATATACACGATTTGTTCTTCTGCACCATATACACGATTTGTTCTTCTGCACCATATACACGATTTGTTCTTCTGCACTATACACACGATCTGTCCTTCTGCACCATATACACGATTTGTTCTTCTGCACCATATACACGATTTGTTCTTCTGCACCATATACACGATTTGTTCTTCTGCACCATATACACGATTTGTTCTTCTGCACCATATACACGATTTGTTCTTCTGCACTATACACACGATCTGTCCTTCTGCACCATATACACGATTTGTTCTTTTGCACCATATACACGATTTGTTCTTCTGCACCATATACACGATTTGTTCTTCTGCACCATATACACGATTTGTTCTTCTGCACCATATACACGATTTGTTCTTCTGCACCATATACACGATTTGTTCTTCTGCACCATATACACGATTTGTTCTTCTGCACCATATACACGATTTGTTCTTCTGCACTATACACACGATCTGTCCTTCTGCACCATATACACGATTTGTTCTTCTGCACCATATACACGATTTGTTCTTCTGCACCATATACACGATTTGTTCTTCTGCACCATATACACGATTTGTTCTTCTGCACCATATACACGATTTGTTCTTCTGCACCATATACACGATTTGTTCTTCTGCACCATATACACGATTTGTTCTTCTGCACTATACACACAATCTGTTCTTCTGCACTATACACACGATCTGTCCTTCTGCACTATACACACAATCTGTTCTTCTGCACTATACACACGATCTTACAGGGCCCCGACCACGTCTACGGTATCATGCACCAATACCCCACCCAGCGGTACAACCCAGCCAATATGTCCGCCTGCTCATTTCCAGGCAGAAAAATCCGTTTTTGCAATTGTTTTTTTTTTTGGTTTTTTTTTTGTTGTTGTTGCGTATCCCTTACGGGATGTTGCAGTCAACACCAGCATTTTCAGCTGCTGTTGATGTACTAGGCAAGTGTTACGTTCAGTAGTTTGCCAACCAAGGCTGACGAGCCTCCTCTGCCCGGGAA